>QVNV01014309.1:0-13466 GCA_014825455.1 Pseudomyrmex pallidus | reverse complement strand
GTGTGATGTTTTCGCGTTGGCTGCCGCGTCTTCACACGTATTTCTACGCGATTCGTTCCGTCTGTGTACTTTTTGTCACATTTCTTTTTTGTTTTTTAGTATCTGTGTTAAATAGAAATGTGTTGTAGAAAAATGCACAATTAAGTGTTAATTTTAATTTAATCCTTTGCCAATAGACTGCGTCTCCCAGACTCCCCAAAATTAGTTTTTTTTTTAACGCTTATATCTTCGAAATTACTAGAGACTTTTTCCATTTGTTTTTTTTATCGACGCAGAATCGTTCAAACTTTCGATTAAAAAAAAAAAAAAATTGAAGAAATATTGATTTTTCACGAAAATATTCGATCTTAAAGTCGCGTGGGGCTCACAGACCTAGTCTACAGTAGGTTTTTTTTAGATCTAAGAGCGAAGGGTTAATGACAAAACTCTTGTTGATAGAAACGTACCTCTTCTTTGATATTTACTCCAGGTCGATGAAATGTCTGAGTTTTCTCTTTGTCCGGCAGATATTGATAAACCTCGTGATCGTCCTTGTACAATTTGACCGAGTAGAGTCGACTTTGGCTTGTTATAACCCACTCGCACTTCAGGTTGATCGAGGAATTCACAACAGCTTCATTGGGCATATCAAAGTCCACTTTGATGTCGTTGCCTGCAACAATGCAACAAACGTTTTTGGCTATACACAAATTTGCAAAAAGATATAACAGGTACATTAAAATTTAATCTGCATAATCTATATAATAAATCGGACTTCTAAAAATTTAAGAAAGATCTATTTTCTAGGATCGGAAAAAATTGATTTTTTTATCGATTTTTTATTTTTTAAATTATTTGAAAAGCAAGTAGCGTTTTTTAATCCTTTCATTATCGTTGGCGCTTTGAAAATTTGTTTCCGATATACTCGATTCAGTATTTTCACAGCGTAGATCGCGGTTGAACTTTTACCGTGCTTTAAGATGATGCTGGACCGTCCTGTTTTATCATCCTAATATGAATTATAGTTTTTAGATTTTTGCCATACTTAATGCACAAATTAAAAAACGGTTCTCCAAATTAAAAGAAAATAGTCTAAAGACTCACTGCAAGTAATAAATGTTTCTGAAACGAATAAATTTTTGGTTTGAAATTTAGGTTAGGTTAGCTTAGTCAATTTTCTTCATAACAATTTTTTTTGTTTCCGAAATATTTATTTCTTGGAGTGACTCTTTAGACTATTTTCTTTTAATTTGAAGAACCGCGTTCTAATTTGTGCAGCACATACAACAAATATCCAAAAACTGTATTCACAGTAAACTGATAAAACAGGACGGTCCAGCATTCTCTTAACTCATGCCGCGCGTGCGGCTGAGCTGTATCAAAATCTGTCGTCGCGACAGCTGTCCAGTAAATGGCGGCTTCTCTCGGGACCGAGTCGGACCAAAACAAGGATAACATGAGAGAGAGAGACAAGGATAGACATATGTGTCTCTCCGGCGGTTCTGCTAAACCTGCACTAATCTTATTTACTATTTTTTTTCTTACAAGCTTAAAAATCTTTTCTAAAACACTCAAAATATTCGTTTGTCTCTAGAATGGCTCAATTTTTGTTATGATTTATACTGCCAATTTTGTATACAAAGTGAAAATGTTGTCTAATACGTAATAATAGTCTATAAACTTTTTTTCGTTTTTCTTGTTGATTTTTAACCGGGTCATATTTTAGCATATTCTCTTTTATTCTGGAGAAGCGTTTTTTATTCCGATCAATGGTTGCAGAATAAGTTGTGTAAAAAAAGTGCCGGTAAAACAGAACGGTTCAGCATTCTCTTGAAGGCTTTTATCGTGCCGACTCATATAATTTAGTTTTTGTAAATGCTCGATGCTGTTCGCTGTTTTTAGTATCTGCGCAAGTTGTTGGTGTTTCACGTATAGAACATGTTTTCATGTAGGACATTTACGATAATGCCATTTATTGAAAAAATATAAACAAATCCGATTAATATTTGTTCTGCAACATGATATCTCTTGATCTAAAAATTATGAAATCAAACATGGTGTTCCGAACAAGTTTGCAAAAAAATAAATCGATTTTTATCAATCGCGGTTTTTCCCAAACTCCTTTTAATTGTCGAGCGCGAATGAGGCTCCTAATCTCGCGTGACGCGCGCGTTTTGATCTTATATATTTCGTTAATCTGCGCCGAGGAGAAGTGACGTTTGCAGCCCGCAGTCGCTTCGCAATTAACGCCCGCGTCTGTCACTGTTAGGCAGCGGCGGTAAAAGGGGTAGCGTGTGTTAAGCGCGAGAATAAATACGCGGTTACGAGAAGAAGAGTCAAGCGAGGTCGAGGCGAACATCACCGCGAGTTTCGCGCGGCCGATCCCGAACTTCTCTCCCGAAACTCGAAACAAATGCAACTTTGCTATACATACATAGATAGTAGAACTTGTGCATAGAGTTATTGCGATATTGTAGAATAATGTTTCCGCCAGCTGGATTCAAGAGAGTTTTACAAGTTTAATAGAAAGATAAGAAAAGTTTGTTATTTTAACAATATTTTTTTATATATACACGTGCGTGTATATGTTTAAAAAATATAAATTATAAACAATTATACATAATTTAAGAGGATCCTGAAGTAGATCTGTTTTATCGATATATACTGAATTTTGTGTGCACAATAATCTTTTTTTTTTGGCTGAATATAAATTGAAAATCCTTGTTCTACTTGTTTCTATTAATTAAAAGTACATACAATAAGGGATCTGAGAAGTTCAAATTTATATAACAAAATGAAAAAAACTTGAAATTTTTAAAACATTTTTTTTAATTTTCTTGTATAAATTTGGACTTTCCGGATCCCTTATTGTATGAACTTTAATTGCAGAAAATGATTTGTTAATCCATACAGCCAAAAAAAAATATTAGTGTGCACAAAAAATTCACTTTTATCGATAAAACAGATTCACTGTAAGATCTCTTTAAGTAGTAAATATTTTCAACCCATCGTAGACTTAAGTCACCCCAAAAATTTCAAACCGATGTTTCTAGTAAAAATTCGTTTTTTTTAACGCTGATATCTTCGAAAATACCAGATTTTTATCGAGTTTTTTTTTATTGATGCACAATTGTTCAAACTTTTGATTCACAAACAAAAATTTAAAAAATATCGATTGTTCGCAGAGATATTTGATTTTAAAGTCGCGTGGGTCTCAAAGACCAGTGTGTTCCTCAAGCAGGCGTTTTTGGAGTCTGTCCACGGAGGATTGATGCAAATATATCCGAAAGAAAACGATTGTTTGACGAGCGATGTTTTTACGCTAATCTTTGGTTCCACGTCAGCCGAGTGCGGTCGGGAAATTTACTCGAAACTGTTAACGATCGCGCGAACGTTAACCCGGCCGGATGGCTCATAATACAGGCAGGTATCGGGTTAATTTGGAGAACCAAGCGCGAGCGAATGAAGATGGAGTGCGGTAGGTAGGGAAAGCGCGGTGTGAGGATCACAGGCGTTGTTGGGTTTAAGTGCGAAGGCCGTTTTCGTTTAAAGGTTTATCGACCGAAATGCGGAGAGATCTCGCGCTCTCTCGTGACCCTCCCGTGTGGGCATTGCCCGGCTAGTGTCCGCAATTTACAGTTCCGCGTTCTAAGATTTAATGAGGCGCGAATTTCGGCTTGCATAAGGCCTCAAAGAGTGGAGAGTCGACTCTCGTAAACCTCACGCGGTCCATATTTGCGCCCGTGAATTATGATCCCGACGCGATGTAGGCTCGCGTCGGTAGATAATAAATCTTCCTCCCTCTCTCTCTCTCTCTCTCTCTTTCACCCATTATAAACGGGAGGAAGTTTATATGGGCTTCTATATTGCCGCGCTGCAAATATGTGGCGCTTACGCTCCGCAATTATATATTTGGTGTCTAGATCAAATTCAGCTTACATATATATGTGTACATATGCCTACGCATAGATTCGTAATATGGAACACTGCGCTGACGGGATTGGCCTAACCGTCGGTGTCAGCGGCAGGTGCTTCCGATGCCGCGGTTTGCGTTTCGCGACGTGCGTTTTCGAACGTGTCTCCTCCCGCGCCTCCTCCTCGCGCGCGTCATCTCGTTCTCTCTCTCACACTCTATATATATATACATATCTCTCTCTCTCGTCCGCGCGTCGTCAATTTCCGTCGTTATAACGACCGAGTCGTTACCTTGCCAATGGAGTTTGACATCTCATAGCTGAGACTGCATCGCGGACGTTTCCGTGCCATTTATCAACCGCACCTGGCGTATTGAAAACTGTTTCACTGCGACGAGGAGGAGACGTGCGAAAAGGAAGACGCCGGAAAGTGTGCCACCAATCAATTTTAGTCACGATGGCTTATTTCAATTAAGAGGAAAAACTTTAATAATCGCGCGATATATTATGTGCGATATGTCAATTGCGAAGCGAAAACACTTGGATGATATTATTATCGTCGAGAAAATAAAATCTGTTTTTTTTTTTTTTTATTGCATCGTATAATCGAGTTTCTTTTATTTTAAAGAAAATATTTTTGTCGCGATATAAAGAGCATATATATTCTTCGCGATCTCTCTTGATGGAAATATCGTCGAGAAATATCCGCCGTCGATCTTTAACGTGTTAAGAATCCATTAAATCGAAATAGGCTACTTGTGGAAACTTATTGAAAGATAACGGAGGAAAGATATTATATAATGACACTTTTCGCAAGAATTCTCCCGCAGTCGCGCGAAAATGAAGTAGCTGGGGAAGAAACCGTGAGAGACAAAAGCTTCCTTAAAACGCATTCAAAGCGACGGCAGTCTGTTATCCGCGTGTTCTCTCCGTCCGCGCGCGCAATTCGCTCCTCCCCCTTTTTCCCACCGTCATTCGTTAGTTCCGCGACAAAGACGGCGTATTACGCAAAGGAATTTGTCCGATTGTCACGATCAAAGTCGGGAGAGAGTCGCCTCATATTGCCCTCTAGGTTTCCCCTCTGCATTCTGGACTTACGGTGGGAATATTTCTTGCTCATCGCGAACGTTAAAGCTAAGTCTTTCAAACCGTCCGAGTCTTTCAGACGTTTCCTTTCCGAGTGTCTGATCTCCGCTCAGGATTCCATTCAAGTCATGCAACGCTCCCTCTCCGTGAATTGAAATCGAATGCCTGGGCTAACTCTCTTTCTCTCTCTCTCTTTCTCTCTTCGTCTTTTTCGCGACGAAGATCCTCGTCCTCTCGCACGTCCGTACCGCCGCCACATTCGCATGAAATTTATCTCCAAACAAGGCAGACATTCGCATCTAGATTTGCGATTCCTCATCCGCGAAGCAGAAACGTTGCGCCAAATCAAAAACGTTTGCCGATGCAGACCTTTCTTTCTCTCGCTTCGCGAAACGAAATAATATTTCCGGCAAGAGAATCGTTTTCTGTGTATTTTTTTTTTTTTCCATTTTACCTACGTCGAATATTATTACTCCGACTTCTGGAATAGTTCTACGTTTCCACCTACGCACTGGGGATAAAATATTTCATTAAATACTCATATCTGTTTCATTATTACGTATTTGCATGTACCATTTTATATTCTTGTCCAATTTTTTCTCAACGTCGTATTTAACATGAAAAATACCTTGGTTGTGATAAAATGTCAAATGAAAATTCTGGAAACGCGAGAGATTCGCTTGACTTTAAGGGAAAGAAAATCCGTCTTTTTTTTTTCCTATTTTTAATTCAATTTCTTGCAAATGTGTACGGGAAACAGTTCGTCGAAATCGAGGAGAACGAGTCGATCGCGAATTCGCAGCGTGCTCTGCCATTAGCGGTAAGTGCTCGGAAAAATCTTTCAGAATCTTTCAGATTCGAAAGCGTACGGTCACGCGGCGCATAACGACTCGCGGGCAATGAATAACAAGCTCATCTACTCCGCCATCTCCTTGCCTCATAATAATCGGCGCTCGTTAACCGCGCGAGAACTACTCGGGCAACTGAAGTTTACGGGACTCTGATTGCAAACGCTCGTTTTTCTGATTGCCAGTCATTGCTCGCAACCAATTTCTGCGCGAAAGCCCGCACCGTGATTCGGAGAAACGACTTCCGGCTAGCTCGCCGCCAGTCGAAACCTCATTACCGTTCGAGGGTTGCGCATCTCCCTCCCTCCCTCTCTCTCTTTCTCTCTCTATATATATATTTCTCTCTCTTCCTCTCACAAACGAGAGGCGCGATTGTGAGATAAATAAAAGCCAACACTTTACGTGCTTCTCGCAGCGGCACACGAATGGCCACTTTGGTAGATGTTTTCCTTTGTCTCCGGATTATGCAAACGCAACGTCGCTCCTATATTCCGATAGGTCGATGCAACAAGGTGCGCAGCTCGCGATTGGAGCCCTTGCAATTTTGTCAAAGAGCTGCTCTCTCAAGTGAATGTAAACGTGAATATCCTTTTCAGAATAACGCGCGGAAAAGGTTGCTTGAAAAATGTTTTTCTTCCCGTTCGCTCTTATTGCTGATTTCGTTCGATTCTGTTTGGCTGCGCTCGCGAACGAATTTTCTTGATTGACCCAGAAATTCACACAGTGTTGCTCCTGAATTATTAGAAACGAGATACAAATGTGTGTGTGTGTGTGTTTTATCGGCGGCAAATCGAACAAGCATTTTTTTCTTTTTTTCTCAACGACTATTTCTGATGAGAATGTCTAAACGCTTCGCGGAAATTGTACGTTGTTTCGCGCGCGAAATTTCCAACCGTTAAATAATAACAAGTATAATACGCGCGAATATAACACTCGCGTGTTATAAAGAAGCAAAGCACCTGTACAAGAGCTGTTGTATATATATATATACATCTTTATTCTTCCCCCTTTGATCGAGCCTTGAAGTAATATCACGCTGCCGCGTGAAGAGAACGCGCGGTGGATAAAGCCAGAGTCTTCTTCTCCATAACCGGCCAATAAAATATGCAATCCCCTTTTCCGCTCTGTAAAGGATGAAACTTATGGTGTTTCTTTTCTCCTCCGCGCTGGCTGTTTCGCCGCCAGCTTTTATTTGATCCGTTAACGATAAAATTTCCTTTTTTGGAGCCAACCCCGAGGTAGGTACATGACGATCGTTGCGCACGGCTGTAAGTGAGCGTTACAAGCGCGGTAGCGTAAACGGATGCAAAACAGAGCTCCCTTCCTCTCTCTCTCTCTCTCTTCTTAGTTGCCCTCGAGGGTTACATTATTTCAAAGTGCGTTAGTTATTATCCGCCATCGCGCGAACTTGGATCATAAATGAAACGCTTAACTCAAACTCTGTTCTGTTGCAGCGCGCAGCGTTGCAGCGTATCTTTTTAATTCTTCTTGCTTACTCTCTCTTTCTCTCTCTTTTGAAGCAGCTACGTCGCTACGGCCTTATTTTTCTCAGATAAAACCGCTATAATAAAGTTATAGCATTTTTCTTGATTAACGAGGAAACAAATAACGCGCGATGTTCTTTTAAAAAGTATGAAGATAATATGGAAATTTTTATATAAATTCTTTATGTAGGTAATCTAATCTAATCAATGTATATATAAAACAATTGCTACGTATATCTATTACTACGTATAGTTATTGGAATAATTGTGAAAATGGCATATTTTTTAGATAATTTTTTTTTGTTTTTTACTCTTTTCTCCGCTCCCAAAAGAATCTTTTTCAACCCCGAGAAGCTCACCGGAAGCTTTGATAATTGTCGCGGCGACGCTAAACTCACGACGCGGTCCGCCGCTGGTTTGCATTATGGTTTCCACCCTGTAACCAACCGCCAACCGGCAACGGTGAGTTTAGTCTGTTGTTATTACCACGGAAAACCGGAAGAGCTTAAAGCAGATTAACCGCCTTTTTTATTTTCCGTCTGCTCCGGTTAGGTTGGCGGTTGGTAACTGCGTCCTTAGTTATACGCGAATCCGGTTAGGAGAATTTGGAGATAAAAACCGCTATATGCGCGTAGTTCTCAACTATCGCGCACACGCAAAGCTTTCGAATAAAATTAAAATTTTCTTGAAATGATTCTGGAATTATAAAATTAACGTTTAACGCAGTTGCGCACAAACACGTACACAGGTATAAATACACATTTATAGTTACACACATATATACACACACACACACACATCAAATAATTTTTGCTCAAAAGAGAAGGCGCGATTCTAGCAGCGTTAAATCATATTTACGTCGCAACTTTCATTGCTGTTACATGAAAGGTCTATGAAAGTTGAACGTAGCCTTTATTGGCCATCGAGTCGGACTGTTTCCGCGGACATAAAAGGGGGAACTTGTTTCGCCTTCGAGCGAAATTGCGCTTTTGATCTCACGCTTTCGAGCATACACCAACGAATTTCTTCGGGATAACTCTCTCTCTCTCTCTCTCTCTCTCTCTCTCTGTCTCTCTCTCGCGCGCGCGCGCCTTCTTCTTCGCTGCTCAGAACGCGCACCACTTAAAGTTCATGATTTAATTTCGATAATGTGAAAGTTGACTCTGCCACTCGATATATAACGCGCGATCAAAGTTTCTTACATATATCCTCCGAAGGATATAAGAAACGCTTAGAGGACGGAGCTTTGTAATTTACTCGAGTGAATTTTTAATATTCTATCCGTATCACACACACACACACACACACACACACACACAGTGTTGACGCGTGCGCGAAGGATCTAATAATCGAGTATGAGGAGAATAAAAATTTCGAGCGAACAATTCGTCGCAAACGTGCAATTTTTCAATCCGTGTTATTATCAGCTCTGCAGCGTTAAGAGCGGCATTAACAAACAATGTAATTTTTACACCGTTGCGAATGTAATTTTCACCTCACAATCATTACGCGTCCCGCGGTGATAAAAATGCGTTGCACACGATATATATATACATATACCGGAATATATTATGTCGGGGATTAAAAGTCCAGATAAGAAATTTTTAATCAATCTACACGTGTGTGCAAGGCTTTTTCACACGCCATACGACGATCATAATCAACGCTCGCTGGAGCAACTAACGGCGATCCATGAAGTTTTAAGCCTGCCGTATTTACTCTGTCAACGCGGTTGAAACGCGGTCGCATAATTAAAATCTATGCGCGCAGGTCGCAATGCGGGGGGAACACCGGGTAGTTAGGTAGGTAGGTAGGTAGCTCCCTATTACATCAACGCGAGAGCACATGCCGCTTATTTTCACGTACATATACACGAGTCAACCGGGAAATATAACGCGCGCGGAACACACTCGGCAAATGTACAAATTTGTAGACAACTTTTTTCTATTCAAATATAAAAATTTCCGTTCCTATGTAACTAAAAAAAAAAAAACCTTCGCCAGTTAAAAGTTTGATTAATATTGAAAAAGCTACGGAAGTTATTTTCGCAAATACAACTTTAACAACGAGTAAACCAGCAAACTCTTATTCCGTGTGTGTAGATTCAAAAAAATTTTATCAAACGCAACGAGCTTACATTATTATTAAAAAAAGAAAAATATAAAAATTAGTTTTTGGGGTAATTAACGCATTCATCTTACAAGAAATTACGAGCTGCGTCCTAATTTTCTCTAAAACAAAAAACGGGGATCGACTCTAAAATGTGCCCAGGGAGATTCTCCACGCTGTTTTTTTTTTTGGATACTCTATAGAAACTTGAACACCCGTACGAAAGGGTGAGTTTCTAAGATGGATTGCTAAAAGTTTCAGCGGTCGTCGCGCGTTGCAATCCACCTCTCTCTCTCTCTTTTTTTCCTCTCTTCTTCATTTTCTCCGTCTCTCTCTCGTCCTTCTTCATCGTGTGTCTCGCTGTATACAAGCGCTTCCATTCTCGATCCCATTTGCCGGTGATCGAAGTTTTTGATAAACCCATCCCGCGCGCCCTCTTTCTCGGGGTCTCATTGTCGTCATCGTTGTTGTCGTCGTCGTCGTCGTCGCTTCTCGTTCGCGAACGTCGTTTCGCAATCACATTTGCGATACTCCAATATGCGAATGACGGCGATTCTGACGGTTTTTTTTTTTTTTTTTTTTACGTTCTCTATCCGGAGGGTAAGATGAATGCAAATCTAATGTAGTAGTCTAATAAAGGAATGTAATGGAATTTCCCTCTCTGTTGTAGAAGAGAAATATATATATATATTTTTTTTATATATCATATGCACATTTACTTCGTATAAAAGTTAAGAGCTTAAAGTTTAAATCAGTCCGTAAAAACAATGCGCTAGAATACACAATAGAGAGATATCGCGAAAAAGAAACTTAAATTAATTATTTGCTGATATCAATTTGCGTATTATTATTATTATTATTATTATTATTATTTTATTTTACGAGAACACACTGTTTTGCGAGAACGCACACACGTCTGATTTTCAGAACGGAGATTCTGATGCGTCTAATTGAAATAAACCGGCAGGGCGACGGGCTTTTCGCGCGAAACAAATGAAATTTATAACGAATAAAATTTCATACACCACAACTGTATGAAAAAATAAAAACGAAAAAAAAAAAAGTGTTTTCCGCGGATTCGAGAAAGCGCGCGCGCGCGAGCGCGTGTTTATGATTCGTCCCGAAAGCCGCGGACTCGTCGTGTTTAACGAGCAAACGTAGCCGCCGGATAACGAGGTTAAACCGGAATTGAATTATACGCCGGGATGAGATTAACGCGCCCCCGTGACATTTTCGCTCGGGCCGAGACACGCGCGACTGACTTGTTTCGACGTATAACTACTGCGTTACTCCACGTCGCGTGTTCTGCTCTGTCTTTCATTTCATTGGCGGCGTTACACCGTAGCCCGTTCCCGGGTTACAACAGTAATTTATCGCTCTCCTGCAATCCGTCCTCAACATCATCAACGATCAAAAAACCAGAAAATCTCACGTAGACTTGCGTGTTTTTGAGACACTTGTTTAAAACCGTACGAAAGAGGCGATAAAAAAAAAAAGAACGTTTCGTATTTATACCAAAAAGATCTGTTTTTGGCTCGGCTAAAATAAAACAGACACGTCATTGTTTATTATTTAAGTTTTTGGAACGACGAATCCGACACAATGTCGATTAAAAATACGATCGCATGATCGGCGAATCGCATTAAAAATTGATTTTAATTCGGAAAAACGCGAGGAATTATTTGCGAAGAGAGAGAAAAAGAGAGATCGCTCTTTATATGGGTTGTAGAAAAAATATATCATTCAAACAATACAAAAGAGGAAAGTTCGTTCGTTTGTTTTACCAAAACAAAAAAAAAAAATAAAACACATCTCGTGAAAACTCTCTCACAATCAAAATATACATATAATATACTCCACCTGTTACAAAAACTCATTACTGTAATGTCCGGTAAAAGCAGAAAAAAAAACTATAACTAATTTATTCGATGAGATAAAGGACGAGGAGTTTGCTCAGGAGTAAGCTTCGCGATGAAATTGAAACGTTTAAAGATGATGGGGAAATATTAAATATTTTATCTTTACGTAAATTCATAAAGAAGTTTTTAGAATCGCGACACTAGAAAGAGAGAGAGAGAGAGAGAGAGAGAGAACGAGAAACACGTTGTGTTTAATCTCACAATATGAGTTCTAATTTTTATGGTATCTCTTACACTCCGTGTAACTTTATTACAGTTTCTGTAACAAGTAATTGGATCTCTGCTCCATTATTTATACATCAAACAAAGTTTCGCACCGCTTTATTGTCTCGCGTTTCCGCACCGCGCCGGCGGCATCATTAATTCTTCTTGCTGGCCAATTTGTCTGAGAAGTTACTGAAGCAAAACTCTGATCGATAAGTCTCACCAACTTTTCGCTCAGCATAATTCTGACCGCAAGTAGTCAAAGCCGATCTACACAGTCAGCTTCCGCTGTTTGACCAATAATAGAGCAAGTTTTACGCGACAAAATTAGTGATGTAATTTATATTAACAACGCGAGCGCGAAATCGAAAGTTCGCGCGCGTTTTCCTCTCGAAAATGCTTTATCGCGCTTGCACACTTTGTGTGTTTTTATAACCGAACGCGCACACTAGCGCAAAATATAATATCGGGGACGCTCTTTTTTCTCAAACGATACACATCGATGCAAAATCGATTTAGAATTATTACGCGCTTGTCACAGATCGAGTTTCTCCCTCGTAAATTTTTTCAAAGATCTCGAACACAACTCGAACTACATATATTGTATAACGCGCGATGTTGTTCGCGCGAATAAACGCGAGCAAAACGCGCAAAATTTGGAATCGAATAGCCGCTTAAACTATGCCGCTTCGGTCATATGTTAAGGGAAAGCCGACGCGTCGCATAACATCGCACGACCTACAGGACAACCGTAATTTATCGCGCGGTAATAATCCGCCGGACACTAACGACCCGCGTTAGGCCGCGTGCACACAAGCGAATAATAAACAATGAGCGAGGTGAAGTAGATGAAGTTGCTAATTAAACAAAATTCCATCGTAATTAATCTTCGTTTAAATTCTTTCCTTTGTTCGGATTGTACACGTGGAGAACAGCATATAAATTTTCGTTTCTTCATGGACACACTGCGGATCGAGGTTCGCGTTGTTCAATTATTTCTCTGTCAAACATCAGTTATCATAAAAGTGATGTATATAAATATGTATACACAAGCGTATCTCGATGTATTATTTACATACATATCTTACACACAATATACATTGTACGAAGTTTCCGATTTAGCAACCAACAAGTTATTGGCAAACTGATCATTGGTTTCGATCTGAATTAATTTTCTCTCGTCGATTTTTTTTTTTAATAATAAACGCGCATTTTATCATTCCGTACCTCGCGTTAATCACAGATTAACGCGTGTTTAGCGCGCGGCGGCGGCTATCTGTTACACGCTCGACGGAATTAACGTCCAACCGACATTGTTTGGGGTTAATAAAGCGCGAGCGACGAGTTGTGCGGATTTTCGGCGCTGTCGTTTCCGCGGTTGCGGCTAATGTCGATTTATCGCGCTTCTCTGTATTTACACTACATTCCATGTGTGTATGTGTGTGTGTGTCTATCTGATATTTTATTACGTGGAAATAACATAAGCAAGGCGTGAAACGCGAAATATACGTCACCTCGTATATCGCAAAATGAAGACAGTTGTTCTTGTACAAATTGCAGATTTGTGAGTAACGCGTGTTCTTTTTAGGAACATTGTCAATGACAAAATAAGAAGAAATGTTTTTTAAACTTCGATTCTTTTTCATTTTGTTATATAAATTTGGACGTCCCGGATCCCTTATTGTACGTACTTTAATTGTGGAAAAAGGATTTATCAATCCACACAGCCAAAAAAAAAAAAAGATTAGTGCGCGCAAAAAATTCAGTTTCATCGATAAAACAGACTTTAGGATCTCCTTAAGAGGGTCTTTGACCTTCCTGTTATTACCAATCAAACGAGTAATTCGTACTTTAGATTGGATTTCGTATGTATTGCTCGGAAACGGCTCTACAGAATAAAAGAAAATAATTAAATTAATTTCG
>QVNV01014304.1:0-12113 GCA_014825455.1 Pseudomyrmex pallidus | reverse complement strand
ATCGTACAGTGTGTTAATATAGCACACTTACTTTGTTTATTTGAGATCAAGATTGTTAATATGCCATAATAATGGTCTGAACTGGCCAAACCGTGGCCTACTTCTTAGGCTCACGTAATATAACAACTATTGCAACCGCTACCGCGACAAAACATAACCTCGTCTGCCTATAAATGCATTATTAACATTAGTTATTATTAATGCATTAATAACAGTTCGTAGGCGCGAAAATCAGCTTAGAGTACAAATCGCAACAAAATACAAAATCATGAGCGTATTAGACTAGTGTGAGACTTTATAACGCGTGTTTGCATACTGCGAAGATCAATAATACTAAAATAAAGAAAATGTTCACTTTCTTTGCGAGTTTGAGATACTGATTCGCCAAAGAAACCGTATTTCGCAAGAATTTTTTTCTATTCTTTTGGTTTTTTTCGGAAAAAGTCGAAAAATTTCCAGGAAATTTTTCCAAAAAATAATTTTCCAGAAAATTTAAAACTCTAGTCCGGCTATGGAGACCCTGCCACGAACCAAAGTTCCCGCCGGCATAGCCCCACGGATCATCACGGCACTCAAGCCCCTCTACCACAACAAAGTGGCGCGCCCCGGAGGGTATCTGTGGACTTCACCTCGGTTTAGGTCGTCGCTTATTATAGTAAGATATCACAAAAGTTTACAACTTTCCGCGCAAAGCGAGGTTCAACTCAAACTTATGTGTGTAGTCGTTTGATAGTAGAGAAGATAGGGGGGGAGAGCAGGACACACTCCATTTCCACGCATAACTATAAGGTAAATACTTGTGTGTAACACAGACATTTTTTTAATATATATATGTTGAAGTCAATGGATGAAGGATCGCCTTAAGCATAGGCGATCCTAGGATTGACTATGCAATTTGCGGACCATGGTCACAGCTAGGGTTGCCATAAAGTGTCCGGGGAAAAAGAAGACAGATGGCATTCGAGTCAAAGCCCGAATGAACATTTTACCATGCTGTGAGAAAGCCAAAATTGTGAACACTGGCTTCTATCGTTGCTTTGCGCATTGACCAGTCAATTCTTGGACTGCCGGTGCTTCAAGCTTTGACGTTAACATATATACAGTCGGTGTAGAAAGTATTCCTACAGCGATCAGTTTAAAATAAAATTTTGTATATTTATGTCAGTAATAAATTTACACAAAAAAGTGGTTAATAAATATTTTATAGATATTTGTAGAATAGAGTTTGTATAAACAAAATTTTATTTTCTTTGAACTTTACAAAAACTTCACCAAAAACTGAGAAATGTGCAAAAATAAATGCGTAGAAGGTATTCGTACATCCTTTAATTCTTCTACTTAAGTGAGATGTAAACACAACATGACTTTCCGATCTTAATGAATATCAACACAGCTTGTTAGTTTGCACAAAGCACTTGTACAATCAAGACGGAAATTTCAACTATTTCTCACGATGAGACGTAAAGGTTCTGAAACAACGGAAGAACAAGAAAAAAGTATTGTTCGGTTGCATAATCAATGTAAATCTCTTTGGAAAATTCGCATTGTAAATAGACCAAGATCTACTGTTCTGAGTATTATTGACAGAGATGGATCGCGAAAAACAGCTCAAAATAAAAGAAGATCTAATCGCCCGCGAAAGATAAACGAATACGATTGACGAATAATTATTCGTAAAATTAAACAAAATCCGCGTATAAGTGCTGAACAAATTGCTACAGATCTCAGAAACAGCAATAGTACACATGTTTCTGCTAGTACTGCGTAATTACATACAAAGTAGTGAATATCATGGTATAGTTGCACGCAAAAAGTACTTTGTAAGTGAAACTACTTGTTAGGTCCTGACCTACGGTTACGATCGGGTCCTTGTAGAGTGACGCAACGACACACGACACCTTGTGTATTTTTCTCCCGGCACACTGACCCAGTGAAATAGGCGAGTCTAGTGCGCGGGTCGAGCGAGACTGTAGGCAACGTAAACGAGTCAACGAGATTTCTCGCTATTACTCGTCCGACATTTCTCGCTCGTCGTACACCTTTTCGGACTTAGAAACAAGTCTATATTTCCTGGGACGGGACCAAGCGATCAAGTGACGGATAATAGACATGAAACTGGATTAAAGAGGTTCCAAAGATTAATTACATTTAGTCCCGATTGCCCACGTCCCGATTGTTCACGTTGCGATTGCCCACGTTGCGATTGCCCACGTTGCGATTGCCCACGTCCCGATTGCCCACGTCCCGATTGTCCACGTCCCGATTGCCCACGTCCCGATTGCCCACGTCCCGATTGCCCACGAGTTGCTTTTGCCCACGTCCCGATTGTCCACGTTGCAATTGCCCACGTTGATATTGCCCACCGTCACTATTGCCCACGTTGCAAATGACGACAAATTCTAATTTTTAATGGTTTTCTGTTTGTGTTGTAAGCGCATAGGCAAGAGAGGCTGCGCCCCCCTGCACCCCCTCTTAACCCTAACCTAAACTTAACCTCTACTCTGTTTTCTGTATTCCCCTTCGCAAAATCAACTCGTGGGCAATCGCAACGTGGGCAATCGGGACGTGGGCAATTGCAACGTGGGCAATCGCAACGTAGGCAATCGGGACGTGGGCAATCGCAACGTGAGCAATAAGGACTGTGGGCAATCGGGACGTGGGAAAACGGGACGCTCCCTCCGGAAGATCTCGAGTCGCTGAACTGATGGAAAGAGAAGGTGGTGACTTTAACGTAGTCTATGCTCCGGATGTCAGTTGTGTTAAGAGTTGGATTAAATTTACAGTAGTGCCTCACAGATTTGCCGCGTGTCGGTTCCGCGCGCTGCAAATCTGTGAGGCAGGTACTATACAAGAAATGCCGTCATTGCTGATCACGCGTTAGAGATAACGCGGCCGCTCGCTTCGTTATTTCTAAGAATTGAGGGGGGATGACTCCCGGCTCGCTGCTTCGAGGCACTTCTAAGAATTGGTTGGGATAACTCGAAGCAAAATATCCGAGGCAAAACGCGGCAAATCCGCGAGGTACTACTGTATATATGGAACCACTGGTCTTATATATCTATAATTATTGCTATTACAATTTTGGTTTTGAATTATTACTTGGCGAGATCGTTCCCTAGGCTTAAAACTCCCACTGAAATCAAACTGCTGGTGGGCTATGCTGACTCGGTTCCAGTCTCGGCTGGTCTTTTCCAGAACACCTTTTCCACTAGTCACTATTACAACTTGTAGTCACTAGTACAACTTATAGTCACTATTACACTTTATTACGTAAACTGCTCTGAGAAACAAACTGGACAGAGAACGAAGACGCTCTTCAACTCTGAATTCCAGTTTTTATAGCTGATTTTCGGCCCCTTCTCATTACTGAGATTAAAAATCAAACTGTGATTCGCAGATCTGCATAAGCGAGACTGCCAATCATTAACCCTTGTCAAATCGGCTTTACTATCTTCTATTTAGCTTAAGGTATTAATTTCGCTTTATCATATTTATTTTTGCTCTTTTAATCGCGCAAAAGTTTTTTTTTCAGAGATAAGAGAACCTGATTAACCCGGTTCTCAGTAGGGTGGTTTGCGACTCTTCTCAAGTGACGCGCGAGTGCTTTGTTCGCCCTCGCGCTTCACCGGAAATCAAATCGTATTTTCGTGTGCAAACTGCTTATTCGCGACAGCTTGAAAGTTTCTTTGGTCTCTGTCCAAGAATTACTGTGTGGTCTTAACTCTAGGAATTGTTTATATTCTTAAAATGTAAGCCGTTTAGTATTACGTTACTAAAGAAAGGAGACCATGAAGTCCAGGACGTAACATATTCGTAAGAATCGATTAGAATTTGCCAAGCAACACGTTAATACTCCAATACAATATTGGAACAAAGTCATTTTTACTGCCGAAAGTAGTAAATTCGAAATATTTAGGTCTAAGAGACACTTTAGAGTATGAAGAAAGAAAAATACAGAGTTTAGAAAAGAAAATTTGCGACTTATGATTATACATGGCGGAGGTTCTGTATTAGTCTGGAGTTGCATGTTGGAGTTGCATGAGTGCAGTTGGAGTAGGAAAATTACATTTTATCGATGGTACTATGAACCATACAGTTTATATTGACATCCTTAAAAACCTCCATTCTAGTGCAAATAAAATGGAATTTAAAGACGATTTTGTATTTACGTACGATAATGATCTGAAGCATTCTGCATATAATACTAAGCTGTCAATTTTGTATAATGTACCGAAATATTTGAAGACACCGCAACAATCACCAGACAGCAATCCCATAAAGCATTTATGGGATTATTTGGAGTAAAAGATACGTAATCACAATATTACATCTAAAGAAAGTTTGAAAGCCGCTCTATTAGAATGGAATAACATACAGCCAGCTGTAATATTTCCCGTAGTGAATTCTATGCAAGAAGACTCGAAGCTATAATAAAGTCAAAAGGCAATCCAACAAATTATTAAAACATTAACTATACAATATATTTTAACAGTTTCCTACTTGTTTATTTCACTATATGAATACTTTCTACACATTTATTTTTGTACATTTATCGGTTTTTGTTGGTTTTCGTAAGGTTTAAAGAAAATACAATTTTGTTTCTACAAAATCTATTCTACAAATATCTGAGAATATTTATCAACCACTGTTTTTCGTTAAAATTTATTACTGACATAGATATACAACATTTTATTTTGAATTGATTGCTGTACGATTGCTGTTGAATACTTTCCATATCGACTGTATATTATACACTTACCTTTGAAATGTACACAGTGTCGAAAAGTAATGTCGTATTGATGAAACTTTTTGAGAATGACTTTTTACCAAACAAAGACCGTCGGATAAAAGTTTTAGATTCTTAATCGGAGGCATGAGTTTCACACAATATATCAAGCTCAAAGTCATCGGCTGTTGCTTTTTTTTATGCAGTTTTACTGGATCAGAGTTTACAACAAATGTGTCATACTCGAAGTACTTGCTTGACATCTCATTTTCATCTTATGCTTCATGATATTTATGTGATTATTTATGTCGCCAGCACCCTTATTTGCTGGAAATCTTTGAGTCACATAGAATACATAAAACATCTCAGTCAAATTTTCTGTTTTTGAAGATCGAAAATATATTTGTAAATCATTGTTAAATGTACATGTACGTTTAGGTATAATGAATTATTACTATTAAATTTAATAAATAACCTTTGCGTTTTCTGAAAGTAAAAATAAAAAAATTTAACAAGTCTATAAAGATTCCAGACAAAAAAGCGAAGAAAAATTAAATATCTTCTTACAAATACAAATTAGAATCTCAAAGTTACAAGAACTAGTTTTATTAAATGAAGATTTACCGCAATGTGTCGCAACACATGGAAACTGACGAACTGGGGTGGAGAGAAGCAAGTGACTAACATAGAAAACTCGGATCACTATAGAAAATCCCCTCGGACGTTGTCAAACGCTCAAAAACCTACGACAAATCCGAAGAAATTTAGACGGTTGGAAGTCCTATCTATACAAGTTTTTGCATTTTTTCACTAATCCCTCACTTCTTTTTCCTTCATTGCCCTTAACAACACCTTCGTAATTACTGTATCAAAGCTTGCCCTGAAATCCATAAACAACTCTATCAACTTTTCCCTTATTCTGCATAAATTCCTATTTGCTAAATAGTATGTCGTATAGATGTTATCCATATTCGCCTTACCTTTTTTTCTAAACCTTGCCTGATTCTCTGGCATCAATTCTTTTCTCTCCACTTTCTCTCTTAACCTTTCCGCTAAAACCTCCACATACACCTTATACAATGTTTCTGCTAACGTAACATCCGTATAATCTTCCACCGTATTATCCTTTGCTTTTTTTCACCACCGGCACCATTATTCCCTCGTTCCATTCCTTTATCCACTCTTACCTTTTTTATATTTTCTTACATATGTACCACACCTAATCCTGTATTTTCTCTTTTCCGTATTTTCAGACTTCCGCCGGTATCCCATCCCTTCCCGCCGCTTTTCCCACTCCTATCTTTCTAATTGCCTTCCCAATTTCTTCCTTTCCTATCTTCTCTTCCTCATCTTTTTCTACCCTTCTTTCTCCTTTCATCACATACTAGTCTACCTCTTCCAACTGCTTTTTGAAATAATTCTCCCATTTCTCTATTTGGGAGCGTTTGCCCAGGTTGATATTGCCTACAGTTATTATTGCCCACAGTTACTATTTTTCACGTTGATATTGCTCACAGGTTATTACAATATCCTATCCTATGTTATTACAATGTAAACTCAATAGAAATGAGTAAAAATGTTGCGAGGAAGAGTGCAGAAAGAAGAGTTTATGTTAGGGTTAGGATAGGTTAGGATAGGTTAGGTTAGGTTTTTAGGGAAGGCAGGGGACGCAGCCTCCTTGCCTACACGCTTACAACACAAACAAAAAAAACTTGCAATGCGTAGTCAATTGCAACGTGGGCAATAATGACTGTGGGCAATATCAACATAAGCAATAGTGAATGTGGGCAATAATGACTGTAGGCAATATCAACGTGGACAAAAGTAACTCGTAGTCAATCGCAATGTGGGCAAAAGTGACTCGTAGGTAATTGCAACGTGGGCGAAAGTGACTCGTGGGCAATCGCAACGTGGGCAAAAGTGACTCGTGGTCAATCGCAACGTAAACAATGACTGTGGGCAACATCAACGTGGGCAAAAGACTCCCACTCCTCCATCTCTATCCCGTTACTCACTCTCCTTTTTTTGCCTTTCTTTATTTACCACACTTGCCTTATCGTCCTTTTTTTCTTTATTATCTCTTTCTATTTCCGATTCTTTTTTTCCTTTTTCGTATTACATAATATCCTATTTATAATAACATAACTTCTTCTTCTCTGCTTTATAGTCCTCTTTAACACTTTCCTTTTTTTTGTAATTTATCACCGATACACAAAAATTATTTTTTTCTTCCACGTAAGTCCTCCTCCTAGTCCCCTTTTATGTCTTTATTCCAAATCACCCATCCTACTTCCTTAATGCTCCCCAAGAAGTGATCTCCTCTCTGTATTTATCTTCTTATTCTTTTGACCTTTTTCCTCTTTTGTCCTCTTCTCCGTCCTCTTTCACCACTACACCTCTCTCCTGTTCTCGCGTTAAAATTCTCTCCCACTGTCTTTATTTTTCTCTCTTTTTTCTCCATCCATTTACTTACTTTTTTCAGTTTTTCCTCTATTCTTCTATTTATATATTGTTGCGAAATGCATGCTGTGTCGGCTCCCGTTTGAAGAATATGTCGGTTCGTTGTTCGGTCATTCGGTTGTGCAGCGTTTGTTCAAAAAAAGAACGAGTTGGCAACGGGTTTGTTTGGAAGAGAAGTTCAAGCGGCAGAACTAAACGGTGACCGAAGCGGAACGGACGTGCGGGGAAGAGCTCTGGTCGTTCTCGTATTCTTCCCCGAATTCTCTGTATCCAGTAATAAAACGCGTTCTGAATCGAACCGTGTGCTTGCTTATTTCCGATAATCGCGGAAACGCGGCGGCAGTGCGACAATATACTCTTACTATTCGTCACTAATCCGTACATATCCTTACTCTCCTCGCCATGATTTCATCCTTTCCTATCCATTTCTCTTTCTTCGAGTCAATCCTCTTCCTAACCTTTCTGTTTCATCCTCTTTTACTCTTCTTTCTTTTTTCCATCACTTTCCAGTCTATCTCTCCCAACTGGTTTTTAAAATATTCCCATTTTCCTATTGCTCTACCTCTTCTATTCTTTTTTCCGCCCATTGAACCTTCTACTTAAAATCTTTTAACAGTCTTCCTTCAATTGTTTTTCACCATTTTTTATCTACTCACGTTTTCATTAAACGTACGTTACCACATCTTGGTCCCTCAAACCTAACCTAACCTAACCTAACCCAAAATCTTTATCCTCGTTGTTCAAACCCGCCACATTCCAAAAAGCAACTTTCACACAATCCATTTCTTCATTCTTCATCTCCCTTTCTATTTCCTCGTATTTATTTTATCCGTTTCTTCTCTTTTCCCTTCCACTCATTTCTTCCCCTGACATTTTTCCTCCTTCTCCCTGCTCTCCTTTCCTCATTACCTTTACTTCTTCTACAACAAACTTTTCTTCATCTTTTCTCCATCACTCTCCCTCTCTCCTTATCTTATTAGTTATACATTCTTTTCCTTTGTCCTTTCTCCTCCTGCTACTCCTAATATTTTTTTGTCTTCCTTTTCTTTCCACAATAAATTCTCTTCAATCTCCCTCCTTTACTTGTACTTTTTTTCTGTTTCTTTTTTTTCGGCGATCTTAACACCTTTTTGCTTTTCTTAAAAACCCATTCTCTCTTTTCTTTTCCTTCATCTTCTACTTCTCTCTTTCTTTTCACCCATATTTCTAGAGAGTTTTCATTTATTGGTACCAAGTATGCAGGGTCACGGTACCGCGAGACTGTTTACGCCTGTAGAACGAATATTCTCCTTTTGTGATCTACTCGTAGGCTTTACCGGAACAGAGGATGAGGATCTCCTGGGAATAGGAGAAAGACAGACCGGTATTGGTGTTGTTGTTACCAATACTAGTGTATTACAATATCCGTAAGACAATAGTGTCTTATCGGCAGTAGTGTGTCACCGATGATGGTAAGTTTCCGACGATAGCGCGTGGTATGTTACCGGCAGTGGTATGTTATCCGCAGTGATACGTTATTGACGGTAAAGGTAAGTTACCGACAATAATATGTTACCGGCAGTGGTCTATTATTGACAATGTCGTTATCGACCCGGGGTAGTAGTATACTACTTTAGGTATGCTGATTTTTACTACCTTCCACGGAAGAAGTTGCCTAATTATGATACGATGGTGAGAAAAATTCTCAATGCTTATTATGCGCAGTTCTGGTCGGTCAACGCGTTCTCTTGCGTCCGCCGATTTAGTGTCACTAGCATAGAAAACGAAAGGGTCAAATTGACCACTTTGTGTGAAATTCCGCCGCAAATCTCATAGCTGGTAATTGCTACGTATGACGTTTCCTTGGCTAGGTAGTGTGAATGGAAACTTGGAGGCAGATACGAGTAACTAAGCGTGCGCTCGTGACGCATCTCTCTCAAATTCGTATCTTGAGAACAAAGGCCGAAAACGTGCGATCGTGATGCACTTCTCTCGCCTATGGAACAAAAGGAACGACAAGCGTGCAATCAAAATGCACCTCTCTCGTCTCTGAAACAGAAAGAAATCTCATGCGTGCAATCGAGATGCACCTCTCTTGATAATGGAAATAGAAATATGGAAGGCAGAAATCAAGAGGCATGGTAGTGCCTCGCGCCAAGTATATGCGCAACCAAAGTGCGTAAGGTACTCCATGCCTCTTATACGCGAGTATGACCAAATGACAATTTCGAGATTTGTAGATCTCAACAACGGCTAAACTGATCGAGTTCAGCCTAGACTCGATCGAAAGTTGAGATCGAAGCACGAAAAAAAGTATTTCGCGGATTTTTTCGTTTGTGCCTTCCCAACGGAGATATCTTGATACAAAGTTCAAAATCCCGAAAAATTAAGTTTCATAAGAATTAAGAAACGTCGTCGTCGTCGGACAGTTAATGCGCGACTTCACCACCAGAGCAAAACGTGCCCTTTCTCTTATGGTCACTATGTGGCGACATCAAGGTCTATTTCTAAATATATTATTACAAAATAATAAAGAAATAACACAATATAAAAACAGAATAAAACAACAAAATAAAAAATTTACAACATTAAAATATTGGAATAAAAACATTACTTTATATTAAGTATAGCGTTGACAAAATACTAATCGAGGATACTTCCTTAGACACAATCTATAATAATAAATTAAATAACTACAAGTAAAATTGTAAATCTGTTTTTTATTATTATGTGTACACCCGGGTACCCGGGTACCCATCAGCGCACAGTTCTTAAAAATTTTTTATGTTTCAGTGAAAATTTTTTTTGATTCGCCCGGATCGTTGCAATTTGATCACATTTCTATCAAAATATGCTTTCAGAATTTTTTCTTAGTAGGAATAAAGAAAATTAGTGCGTTAATTTAATTAACTCGACAGGGACACCGGGAGTACCCTGGTACCCGTGCATAGAATTGTATGATTTCTGTATAATTTTTTCTTTAATTGTACAATTTTTATATAATATCATGACAGAGTGTTTAATAAGAAAAACTAATTTTAAACTAAAACATTTATTTATTTATTTATTTATTTATTCACCGCATTCTTTGCATTGAGTTATCGTAACCGTATGCTCATCACATACGGATTTGTTACAAACTCTGCAAGATTTTCTGGTTTTCCTGCGTTTTTTTATTGGTTGCTTATAGCAAATATCGCAAAAACCACTTACTACCTTTCTGCCGATGTGGTCTATCCGCGGCTAAGAGCCAAAAGAAAGTTCAGCAAGAGAAATTTGCCTATCTATTATGCTCTCAACTGCCAACTTTGTGGAATAATTTCTTATTACTTGCAGATTTTAAGAGCAATCTTTAATTATCGGCATGGCGAGCTCTTCACTAAATTGTCTTAAAAATATTCTACGTTGATGGAATTTTTTTACTTGTTTTATTATTTTTATAATAAATGATGTATGCAGCAAAGCAGGCAATATCAATAATGTTATAGAAAAAAGCAAATGGCCATCTAGTTTTACGTCGATAAGTGGTATATCTGCATAACATCTGGTCCATAGTATCTACTCTAGATTTATATTTATTATAATGTAAAATCATTTCTGGTTCTTTCTTCGCATCATCGGATATTGCCATATTCGAATGCATAGTGGGGAGTAATATTACAGCTTTATTTTTTTTTGTGGCACATAAGAACATAAAGATTTTTTCTCATGAAAGCCAAACAACGTCGATAATTTCTCTCTTGTTTTCGAAGGTGCCATTGCTTTAG
Source organism: Pseudomyrmex pallidus (assembly GCA_014825455.1). Lineage (NCBI taxonomy): Eukaryota > Metazoa > Arthropoda > Insecta > Hymenoptera > Formicidae > Pseudomyrmex > Pseudomyrmex pallidus. The sequence continues at coordinate 1,181 of QVNV01014304.1, read as the reverse complement.
GTTTATAAAGTTTGTTTTTTTTCAAAGTGCCAAACAATTGTTAGATTCCATGAAAACAAATGCTTAGCGATTGGCACTAATGTAAAGAAATTGTCCATGCAAATGTTTCTACCGGATCCGTTATGTAAAACTGCGACCTCTTTCACAACTGTTTCACCCTGGTTTAGTTCACGTACATTTTCTGTTTTACCTGCATAAATCAAACCCTTCAGGAGATAAGAGTTTTCCGCGTCACATATCCACCAAACTTTTCTTCCGTATTTGGCTGGCTTTGATCTATTGAGTAAATTTAGTTTTACCTCAAAAAAGAAACAGTTGTTCGTCACTTGTTAGATTTTCCGTAGGCCTGTACATCGTGCATAAATGTAAATTCACATTCCATAGATCGCGTATAGGAGCAGCTTTATCTTCACACAAGTGTTGTTGACGCGTATTGAAATCATCAAAACGTATAAAACGTAATATTGATCTGAAACGATTTATTCCCACAGTTCCATGATATAAAGGATATGATAATGATTTTCACATTTCACTTACGTAATCGGTGTTAGAATTATTTGCACCTGCACATATCAAAATACCTAAGAATGCGTACATTTCGCGCAATGTTACATTTTTCCGTATGCGCGGCTCGTTTTCGGACTGTTTGTTATTATACTCTTCATATACTGCTAATGTTGTTTTGTTTGTATAACAAACAATTATATCAATAATTTTAATATTGTGTTTATATAGTCAGGCTTGATTGAACTGTTTGCAGGATGTTATGCACAAATGATAAAATCAATAGAATCTTAAACAAACGTTTCGACTTATTTATTTCAAGTCCTCTTCAGTGTTCTATATAATAAAAGATATAATTTGGCGCTTACAATTGTCTAATACCGGCTTACAATAATTACAAATAATAAACTAAATGATATACCTCAATTTTGACCATCACTTTCTTGACTTGACGAAAAGTGTTTTACCGTTGTGTGTTGTCATGTCTGTGGTATCGTGAAGACGAGTGAAAGTCGTCTGTATATTGTTATTGTCAAAAGATTGAGGTATGTTTACATGGTTTCTTGTGGATTCTCTTTAATAATGTCCAGTAGCGGTAAATATGAGTTGTCCAACAATTCAGTGTCTGTCATTTTGTTTAATGTGTGATTATGTATTTTTATTTGGAGCATTTCGGA
>QVNV01014296.1:0-14532 GCA_014825455.1 Pseudomyrmex pallidus | reverse complement strand
TTTTTTTTTTTTTTTTTTTTTTTTTTTTTTTTTTTTTTAACCACTTTCGCGTCTGCAACGGGAGGTGATCGCTCGTCTCGAGTAATCAGACGCGCGAGATGAAATTAGAAGCTTCGGTCTTCGGTTTTTTTACAATCTCAAAGTATTCGCAAAGTATTCGCAAAAGCGCTTTAATAGAGAGGAACGTTTCTGTGAAATAAAACATTTTCTGAGCGCAAGCGAAAAGAATAAAAGAAGAACTTTGCGCGCAAGAGAAAGAGAGCGAGAGAGAGAGAGAGAGAGAACGAGCGCAAATAGGGGACTGTTCTTGCGGCTGCACTTTGCCTTCTCCCCCCCTCTCCCCAAGGAGAGGATCGAGAGGAGCGGCAAAGAGAGGAAAGAGCGGCAGCGAGACGGAGACGACCGGAGATAGAGAAACCGCGGCGTGATTAAGTGCGTGTCAAAGCCCTATTTTACCCTAGTGCGCGGCAGCTTCTCTCGTACAGGCTATGGCCTATTCTGCACGACACTCATCCTCTTTACGTAACCACCGTGTAAGAGATGTACCGCGCTTCTCTCTCTCTTTCTCCCTCCATCTCTCTCTCTCTTTCTATTAAAGCATCCGCAGTGTCGCGAAGATCGAAACGATTCATCCAATTCTGCGCTGCAATACTCACATCCCCCCCCCTCCCGCAACTCGTCGTTTACCGTGCATTAGTCCGTGACGACGAGAAACTTGCGTGACGTTGCGTGTCTTCGCCTTGAATCTATATCGTTAATGAAAGATCCAACGACATCGAATTTTTTATTCATCGCGACTTAGTTTTTTTTTTCCTGCGATTCTCGGTTCAATGGCGACAATTGTTTTTTTGCAGAAAAAAAGAAACGATATTTCACACAGAATGGAGATTAAACGAAGGATTTCACAACGAGGAATTTTATTTAATAATTTCCTCGCTGCAGCTTCGGCGTCGTGTAATTTCACACACAATTCTCGCTTCGGGTTGAAATTTCAACCCTGATCTCTGTCTCCCGAGAGAGAAACGCCGTATATATATATCTCCGAGACAGAGACAAGCGTACGGTATACACGCGAAGAGTATTCTCCATATTCACTTAGCGAATCATGAAGCAAGGAGAGTTGTCGCACAGTCGATTCATCCGATTCCCTTCGTAAGACGAGCCAAATCTCGAGACTTAACGTCGTCTTTGTGCGACATAACGCGAATTGAATTCGCGAGATATATATATACTACCTATATGCGACAATCGTGTGTTTATATGGTTTAAATGTACGTCGTCATTAGCGTCTTTTCGGACTGTCTACGGACTCTCCTCCGAAATTTGTCCTTTCAAGGGTCCTTTCCTCGTCCAAGTTGTCGTTCCTTAAATTAATGTAACGAACAATTTATTTAATTACATTATGAGACTTCTCGTGTTTGAGCAGCGCGTCGAAACTCGGCTGCGACAGGAAGTCGGTCTCGCAATTTAATACACACGGAGACGTGCCGGGTCTTCTTTGGCGGCAAAACATGAACACAGATCGTCTTACAATGTCTATCGACATGTACTAGAAGACTGTTGCGTTTTGGAACAAGAAGCTGCTGAACGAATGTTTTTTTTTTCGATTCGCACACGATAGTGCGATAGTAGTTTCTTTGATGCGTTCGCGCGTCGCGATGTTCTCCTTCGTTTTACGACACGCGCGCACATGCTTGCGCAAGGGCATTTAGTGCTGCTTTTGCGTCAGTTTGTCTTAGCGTAAAGGATATAAACGGAGAAGCGCGACCATTAAAACGGCAGCTACGACGACATTGTCGTCGTCGCCGTCGTCATCGCCGTCTTCGGACGACGGCGACGACGTCGTCGAGATTGCGCCGCGGCGATATTCGCGCTACGTTATCCGAGCGAATCAAAATGCAGTTGCCAAGTCGTATATGGCCTCTCTCTCTCTCTCTCTTTCTCTTTGTCTCTTGCCCCAGCAATTTCGAGACCGAAATCGCGGCGTTCGTTCGCCTGAACCCCCAGCATCTCTCCCCCTCGCGTCGATATCGACTCGGACTCGTGTCGTTGCGGTTCCACAGTCGAGCACAGCTCCCCGGTTGTGTTTCGGCGGAGGCGGGCGCGTTGGCCACAACTGGCTCTCTCACGGACTATTATTTGAACGGTTATTGGTATGATAGCGCGTATCTGCGCGTCGTGCATCACGGCGCCAACTCTACGGTTGTCAGCCTGATTTTGGGAGGACTCCTCTCCACTCCTCTTGCGTTTTCATTCCCCACGTCGTCGTACCGCGCGCGCTCCGCGCTGTACTGTCTGTCGTACCGCCTGCCGCGTGTCCTCCCCTCGCGCACACTTGTACAATCCCCTACAGCCGCAAACCGGGCTCTCTCTCTCTCTTTCTCTTTCTATGTGTCTCTCGCTCCCTCCCGTCGCTCCCGCTGTTCCTCTGGGACGATTCCGCCGCATAAATGTATGTTTCCAGGATTTCTGGTTGTCTGCCGAATGAATTATGGAGGCTCGACGACCGACGCCGCCGCCGCCACCGCCGCCATTGGCGTTGCACTGGCGTTTGTCGATATTGCGAGAGTGGAAATCAGAAAAGAAACGCAGGATTTCCTTTCTCTTTCTCTCTCTCTCTTTTTCTTTCTCACTGCGACGTGCGATGTTTACGCGCGAAGACCGGATCCTCACACTTATACTGATAGATGATACATTAAGTTGAGTGATTAACCATCATCCCCGAACTTTGTCATGACGAACTCGATACGGAGAACTTGCGACGTTTATACGCGCGCCCATCAAAACTTGTGATTAATGGTGACTCGTAAAGTTTAATCCTTTTAATCTTCCCGCGACTCTCGAAGAAAAAAAAAGAGTATTGATACGAGAGCGAGTGCAATAAAATCAAAACAAAGAAATTGTGTGTTAATTAACGAGATACTCGATTTAATGTAGTTTCTCTCTCTCTCTCTCTCTCTCCTGGATGTATTCGAGAAAAAACCGGGCCAGGAAGTTCTCAGTTTGTATTAAATCCTAGTTTTATTAGACCGGTAACCGGTCTAGCAATTGGATAGAAAACTCACGTTAAGATAAAACCAAGTAGATTTTGATCAGTTTTAAAACTGAACAGTTTTTGGCAGTTTCTAGATAGTTACTGCGTTTCGGCGCAGATAACGTTGTCAAAACAGTATTTCCTGATCACATTTTAGACAGCACTTAACCTGAATTGAACAGAAGACCTAAACCTCCCCTAATTTTTGCCCGGAAAAACTCGACAAATTTTGATCAATATTTTCTAATTAGAAACTAGATAGATTTAATAGAATTGCAAAAGTTTGCTAGTTCTACTGTTTAGTTACTGATCAAATAAGCGTCGCCCAAACTCATCACTTTCCAGCTAACGAAACTAGCCAGTTACTGGTTTAATTTTTATTATGATTCTTTTTTAATTTAATATTTTTTTACTAGGTTTTTGTTTTTCTAAATTCCTTTTCGACACATATCGTTCCGCAACTCGACGTCTTATGTTACTAATGCGAACGACATTGATCCCCGTAAACAGCCAGTGTGTATTTGCTATAAATTACCGCGTTCTGTACTCATCTAAAATATGTAATTGGTGGCAACAGCAATATGCAATTAATAACAAACACTGTATAATTATCGCGGATGTAATCACATTGACAGTGTAATCTGATGACTAGCCCCACCTCGAACGATCTGGTTATCGTTTGATATAACGTTACGCGGTGTGTGTGTGTGTGTGTGTTTGTGCTATTCTTTCAGCGCGTAATTACCGTTCGCACTTTCTTCTTTTCCGAGTGTCTCGCGATGAAAACATCAGGCGAGCGATATTTTCCTCCTCGCGAGAGTGCATCGCTGTTTTCACAGCGCGTTATCAACTTTTTCATCTTCACCCCTTCCCGTTATTTTGTTTCTCGCCGACGTCCGACAAAGAGGAAAAGTTCGCGCGCACAACTTTCCCATTGTATCGCCGCCGGAGAAAAGTCGATGGCGACGCATTTGAATCTCAGTCGCGACAATAATCGCGATTACGGCAATCGCGAACGAGCACGGAGGGGGGGGGCAAAGTGTGTATTCCACCTCCCTCCTTGCGCGCGCCGACCGCGCGCGCACCTAACACAAAGTTTCGCGTCAATGTCGGCAACTTTTAATTATTCTATCTCGCGTATAAAATATATAAGAGCTGAAACTTTGCTTTGGAAATCGCGAGAGAATCGTCTTTCACGTCTCGCACCTGTTCGATAATGTTATTTCTGCTGAATTGCGAGGAATTTTTCGCACAAGAGATTGTTTCTTCCGCGGTAATACCTGTGTAAAACCTTCGGTTTCTATCGCAACACTGCGAGCGCGCGGAAGTCGCGTAACACGCGCAGCGCAGCATGCAAACGATTTCCTTTATCGCGTGACTTTGAAACACATTCGAGCGAAAATTCGCAGTTTCGGGGCGAGTCGTAAGAAAGTGCAACTCTTCCCCTTCCTCCACCCAACCCCGAGGTTTTCGCTTCAGAAGCGTCTCTCTTCGCGAGTCATCCGCAAGTTACGGACGCGCCGGACGCGCGTTTTTTTTCGATCCAATTAAAAGTTGTGTGTCGCGCGCGACACTTTCGCGGTATTTCACGCGCGCGGTAAACAAAGACAGAGAGAGAGAGAGAGATGACGTGTGTGTAAACGCGAAACAAACGGATACACACACTCGGACTCTCGGGATGCTGCTTTCTGTCATAACAATTCGCCCCGAAACGGGGTCGATAGGAAAGGACGGAGGAGCGATGCCACTGTTTGGAATGATCTCGACACAAGTGTACAAGTGCCTTCTCGAGTGGGGGTTGCCTCGTATCCTTGTTTTCGCAGCATTTTCGCAGCCGTTTCGAAACAGGGGGGAGAGGAAGGGCTGATTAATCGCGCCGAAAGAAGAGAGTGGACATTTATACGCGAATGTTGGATTGCGTTTGGTCGCGCGAGCCAATCGGGAAGCAGTGCCTCGCGCTTGAGCTGGAGAACATTATCGGACGGTTCGTTATCGCCGGGATATTAAACAATCGAAAATATACAAGAGAGCCGCGGAAAATTGATTGCGCGGCTCTCGTTTTTAAGCTCTTAAAGCGAGATCTCGCGGAAAAGCGAACGGACGGACGAGCGCAAAGTCACCTTAAAACACTTTTAAACTCGTCGATATGTATGTCGTGTTTAATAATACAGTCTCCTCCCTCTCCCCAGTCTTCTCCTCCTCCGAAACGTCTGACGAGCGGCAACGAAATTGCAGAAAAGCCGAGTGTTCGCGAATCCTTTGAAGGCGGTAAGGAGCGCCTCTTGAGCCGTGAATAAATAAACAGTCTTGCGCGGATTAAGCCCGAGTACCCGATTTCAATTCACGTGCTTTCTCCCGGTCCAGGATGTTCCGGAAATTTCTAACAAATGCGCGGTAAACACGAGAAATGGTTGATATAAATTTCTAAAATATGAGAAAAATTAAAACAAAAAAAAAAAAAAAACAAGATCAGAGGCTTACGAAGCGGTTACGGTCCTACGTTTATTACAAATCGTGTGTGTTGCAAAACCGTTAAATTTTAAACGCAGTGGCATAAACAAAAGCGGAAAAAATGTAATATCTGGTGACAAAAGTCGTTGTATTGTTCTGTACAAAACTGATTTTTGATAGCTCCGGATTGTGCTCTCAGACTCTTAAGATAGCGCGAGAGCCCGTGCATTTCCACGAGCGATTCCGCGTTTACCCTAGATCGACATAACGAAGACTTTGCAATGTAAATTCATCCCCCGCGTGTGTGCGGTTTTCGTTTTAACGAACTCCTCTTTGTCCGTGCTTTTAGCGGCGCACGCGACCCGGCCCGAACATTTACGTCGTAATTACGTCGCGGCAAAGTGATAGAGCGCGCGTCGGCCGAGCGCGCGCGGGCCGTCCGTTAACGGGCAACGACGACGAGAAATAATAATCGTGAGAATTTAAACGACAATTCCGCTGTGTGTGGACGTTTTTGCGGAACTCTCTGGCGCCACTTGCTGCCACCGCTCGCTATTCGCGAGGACGGTGTGCTGCGGTTTCGCCCGGTGTTGCAAAAAGATACACACACAGCGACGCGAATCGGCGAAAAGGAAGTCGATAAAGAGACACGACGACACGCGAAAAACCGCGAGCCAGTACGTGTATGTGTGGCAAAAAAAAAAAAAAGACAAACAAGCACCTGACGCTTCTCATCGCCGCTTAAATCTCACACACAGTTTGACGATCGGCTTCCGCAACTAAAAAGATCTCGAGATCCCGGACTTTCGCATTTGCGCGAACACCTCGACCTGGACCGATTTCCGTATTTGTCGTCTTCTCTTCCCCGGTCGTTTCTTCGTCCATATATTCCCGTTCGTTCGTTTCTCATCTCTCTCTCTCTCTCATCCGCTTTTATCTCATCGTTATCGATTTTCCGTTTCTTTCTTTCTCTCTCTCTCTCTATCTCTGTATCTTCTTCGACATCAACCGCCGCCTCTCCCCCTCGCTTTCGTTTGACGCCGTCGACGATTCACCTAGCTTGGACTCGATCGCTGTGATCCGCTGATTGACTAATCAGATTCACCGGTCTCTCCCTCTCGTCTTGCGGTGCTTTCTAGCTGATTGAACGCGATTAGGTAGTTCCGGGAACCCGATTGAATTTGGATTTATGGATATTAGAAAGTAAGTGAATCGCGTAATGTAGATTAAGGGTTGTGCGTGACGGAGAGATGTGACTCGCGTCGAGCATATACCGCGTTTTAACATTCCAACCGGAATAAAACAAAGAATTCGATCGCGTCTATATTTTTTTCCGAGCACTCAAATACGTTCTGTCGAAATAGAAATTTTCGAGGCTCTTCTTGCAGTTTTATTTACGCATTTGATTACTAAACTTGTAATACCGATAAAAAAATACTGACGTATTTTGTCACGTTACTTAAATCCACCGCTGCAGCGCGCGCTCATATTATTTTCTCCGCGCGTACACACTGCTGCAGGCTTATCGATTCGCGTCGCTTGTACAGAGGGGGGGAAGGGTATTATAGTTTACGATGGTAATCCAAAACGTTGCTTTGGAGTTTATTGCCGCCACGATCCATTAACAGTTTTGTTGTCCGTCGAGTCTTTCTCCGTCGAGGAGCTGCATCTCTTTCCGCGCGTGTCCGGGGTTTTTCTTTCTCTTCGTTTCCACTTTTCGCGTTTTCCCCCGTCTGTGTGAGAGAGTCCCGGAACCTACCATCTATTTTCCCTCAAATGTACCGTATAACGGACGCTTAGGAGGAGCCTCCTCGCGACTAAAGCAATTAGACCGACAGATATCCGGTTTCTCCGGGAAACTGCGCCGCGAGAAAGAGCTTTTACGAAAACGCCATTTCGCAAAAGACAAGATTTGTAACAAAGTATCGCCTTCAGACGGGAGATCGCTCTTTACTTTACCGTGTCTGTGCTACTCGCATTTCCGTTTTCACGTTCTATTCGCCTCCCGGAATACCGACGGCGGCGCTTCTTAAAACGCTCCGATATATTTTCGCGAAAAAGCTTGCAAGATGTTTGCGTGGCATCTCTCTCTCTCTCTCTCTCTCTCTCTCTCTCTCGTATAATTCTCGCTTTTAAATGTAAAGTCGCAATAAAGCAGCGAGTTTCTTTTGATGACGTCTCATTCAAGCAAAGTTCAAAATATATTGCATAATTAGGGAGAAAGAGAAAATTACGGAACGAGTAACGCTGCAAATGTTATTGCACATGTTATTAAAATAATATTATATACATGTAATATTATAACAATTACCGCGCGCGTGTGCGTCTTCCTCATTTCGTCGCGAAAAACAGCTCCGGGTTTTGCGTCATTGCTCTTTATGGTGCGAGAATGAATATGATATTTATATACGCGCTAATGGCGGCTCGGAACGCGATAAAATGTGTCCGAAAACGTCGAAAAACGTACGACAAATGCAGGATTGTTGGCGCGACCGCATTCGATCCGCAAAACAAGATTAAACGTATTTATTCGTTCGAATATGCATCGGCGGGGGAAGGGGGAGGCAGTGGAGAATCCGCTCGGTGTGCGTACCGGGGGGAGAGAAAAGAGGGAAGGTCGCAACCCTTCCGGAAACGGACCAATAACTTCGGCTCCCCGTCATGTGATTTTACGATCGACATTTACGAACGATCCCACGTACCGAAGTGGAAGTTTACGAGGCCGATAATGCGATCGATAATGTCGCTCTTCGTCCGGAAGTTGATAGACGCTCGCAGGTAGGAGCCTCGCTTTGCAGGTTATTATAATCGAATTTGTCAATCTAGCGTTAGATACGACTGACAGGATACGTGGAGGGGGATGAAAAAACTCGGGAGAAGAAAAAAGAGGTGGATATCCGTCGAAAGTTGTTGACCGACGAGCAAGAAATTTTATAACAGAATCGACGTTGGCTATTTAGAAAGTTTGTTGTAGTTAGGTATATATATATATATATTTTTTTTTTTCACAAAACTGATATAAACATACTTTTTCTTTATTTTTATGAAAAATGTTTTTTTTTAACGGTGCGTGTGTAATAAACCCTTTTGTTTATAGTACCCGTAAATGCAATATTAATTACTCTTGTGTGTATTATGCAGCGTTTGTTACACACAATGGATTACAGGACGCACACACGCACACACACACACATTTATCGCGTAACTAAAATAAATAAGTTTATTATTTAGTCAAAACCAATGCGTAAAATTATTGTTAAATGTATTGAAGCTCGTAATGCATAGGTGCAACATTTCAAAAACATTCGTTGATATTTGCATAACAAATTTCCGGTTTAAATTGAAAATATTATGTTACTCTAAATAGAGTTGAAAACAGAATTATTTTGCTTTGGTAGCCACGTATGTGACACATTTATGTGCAATGCAAAATATTCCTCTACACTAAACCTCTTCTCTCTTTTTCTTTTTTTCTCTCTCTCTCTCTTGCACACACGTACTTTAAATAAAACAGATCACACTTCAGCTTCAATCTTTTTTCACAATAGATTCGCATAATGCACGCGAATTATTCGAGTCCGCTGCGAGAGAGAGAGAGAAAGAGAGAGAGAGAGAGAGCGAATTGTCTCGTGGATCATCGCGTAACAATGCGTCGAAAACGCGCGTGGCGACGATGACGCAACTTAAATCGAGCGTGCCACCCTAAAACCGACCCTCCATTTCCCCCTTTGATATTCGGCCAAATATCCGAAAGCGGTACGCAATTAATAACCGCTCGCGTTATTATTGCGGAAGCGATATTAATTTGTCATTGCGCGTTCAACCGAATTTTCCACGTGCACGTCGTCGGAGGGAGGGTGTGCGTGCGCGCGTTCCGCGCCCGCTACGCCCGACGGAGCGTGAACAAATCCACACACGAAGACGCGCATTCGGCACGCACCGCAGATCTCTCCATTGACATTTTGCGTTTCGTCCGCGACCGCGTATTCTGCATTGGTAATTACAAAAGTAAACGCGCGCCGCTGTGTTTGTTATCGCTTTACGAACAGATTCGATAACGTCGACCGCTCGATTACGTCGTCGTTGTCTATGAAAACAACGCGTTGCAAACGCGTTGCGTTTTCCTTCGCGGACTCGATTCTAATTTATTTAATTAATACACACACACACACACACACGTGTACCGTAGGGACGTAGCGTCACATCAGGCGGCTCATCGACCGCGGCAACGCGCTCGATTAATCCATTTCTATTTAACGTGTTAATACCCGTAACGATTTCATGTGACACCGGTTTGCATATTAGCTGTATTCGCCGGCAGCTGCACTCGCACGGTCCAATTTAAAATTCAAATCCCGCGACTGCCGCTCCATAATGAGCTCTTTATAAGTTGGTTTCGGCGCACGGTCGACGATTTCGCAACAGGCTGATAAATCGTTCTCTAAAATCAACTTTGAATGCAAGCGCGTTAGCAAACTGTTTGACCAACGAGTCAGGAATTAGCCGATTTCATGCGTTTCGTTTGCGCTACAATTTAGGGAAGTGCACGGACAAATCGATGCGAGAACGCGGTGGTTCGACGCTGGTATTTTTTTCGAAATTAATAGCTTACGTGAGCGAAATTTTGCTAACTAGAATTATTTGCTACGAAAAATTGATTTGTTGAGCAAATTGTACATTGTTTAACGGTAGAAAAAAAAGAAAAAAATGACAAGATTCGAAAAATTGAATATATTTCGCGTTCGCACGAAAATCTGGGCAAAAGACCACGGTCTTCGGTTCACGTACGCGGCGGAATCGATGGAGCGGAAGTGTCTTGCGAATGCAGAAGAAAGAATACTTCATCACCGAGGCACGTCACGTAACTTGAATTCCATCCCTTTCCTCCCACATCCCTTTTTGCGCTCGTAACAGTTTCTCCATTTCTTTCCTTCTTCTTTTTTTTTTTTTTCTACTGTATTCACGATTCCTTCCTGATTCCCGTGTGTTAGACAATAATAAGAACACGGAAAATATATACGCGCGATCGAAATAGAAAGCGAGAAAGCTAAACTCCATTTACGAAAATTTCAATTTCTTTGATCAGCGAGAACGTTCGAAAAAATTCGTTTCTTCTCACTCGTTGCAAACAAAAAAACAATGTCAAAAACAAAAATCTGACGGTTCACCGGTGGTTGATTTATTGTAAAATTAAATGCAAAGTGTGTAAAGTTAAGATCTCACTTTCAATTTTTAATTATATTAAAGAATTTATTAATACTTTTGTGAGGAATGTACACAAATGTGTATTTTTATTGTTTATATAGATTGACTGAAGATAATAAAATTAAATTAAAAACGTCCCATTAATGTTCCATTTTTTTAGATTTATTGTAAAATTTAATCTCACAACAAATCAATAAATTAATCGCCGATAGACTGTCGAGTCGATTTTGTTTTTTGAAATTTCTTTAAGCTTGTTTCTTGAATAAAAAGAAAAAATGTATTGATTGAAAAGTGAGCGGGAGAAAATTGACTTTCGATTAACTACAGTCCCGGCGAGAGAGAAAGAGAGAGCATTACTCGTCGTCATTACCGGCGTTCTAAACAATCAGCGCCGCGCTGGCGTGCGATCGAAATTGCAGCCCCGTGACGGCGGGAATTCCTCGCCGAGTGCAATACGTTTCCGGATAACGATCGGCCGGCTCGCGATCTTGCGGTCTCCGCGGCTGAGTTCAATTGGCCATGCTGCGGGTAACCTTGGCGTCACGGACAGGACGGCCGGCCGTCCGTGCCGCCGTGGAAACGAGAGAGGAGGGTACGTCGTGGATAATCGCCGACCATCTTAACCCCGACGGACATCCTGACATGTCAATAGGGGTACAAACCAATTTTATCCTTGCTCCAACGACGCTTCCCTCCCCGGACTCGTCGCCGTTTCCCCCCGCAAGCGAGTGACCTCACTTGTAGGGTTTTCTCATTTAGATAAACGCTGTCTATGTACACCGGCCGCCTTATTGGCGTATCGGAGCATCACCACGGAGCCCCTGTCACCGCTCGATTATTTCAGACAGACCGGCGGCGGTTATAAGTTCGCCGCGCGGCTCTTTGTGCTGGAACTCGACCTCGACTGCCAACCTCGCGATAAATGCTTGGCGCATCCTCTCGAGCCTCTAGGATGTGGTCGACAATCGATTTCGAATTCTCGCTGTCTCTCCCTCGCTCGTCGCAAATGGTAGGAGGAATGTCTCACGAAGGGCTAAAATCTCTCACGCGCCGTTGCGCGCGCGCGTCGGCCGCGCATTCCATCCCGATCCCGGGGAAGAAAGGGGGGTATTTACTGCTATCTTTGTGAAGAGCGTCGGTGGTTAAGTGGACCGGATGGAATGGCGGGGGACGCAATTTAGGAAGGTAACGCAAATACGGATTGCGAGATGCTTGCGCGCTTACGGGATTCGCGTAATGACGGATGAGTTGGGAATGCGGAATTAGGAGTAAATCTAGTATAGCCTCCTCGCGCGGAATCGACGAATAGCGGGGGTAGGTATGGCACATCAAAGCGTAGCAGTCGAAAACGAATATCGCGCCGATCGATACGCGAGATTCCAGGTATTGCGCGCGCGATATTCGAAAACTGGGGAAAAACGAACGAAAAGCCGATTAACGCGCGCTTTATTCAAAGCAGCGCGCGGTGGCATATACATGTAGTAACGCGGCGTATATATATTTTCCGTTCTATCTGACATCGGCGGCGGCCCCTCACCTGTGACATTAAACCGCGCTCGTATTATTCAGACTGCACTTAATATGTTTACTAAATTGGCCGAGATTATATCGGCCACTTGTATGCGCATATAATACTCGCCGCTCACGACACGCACCCCCATCCCCCTTTTGTGTAGTCGATGTACCACCGCACACATGAAACGCACACACAACGTAAACGCGCGCGCATATATATATGTGTCGTGTATAATCCACGTGCATATGCGACGCGCATGCACTTAAGCCCGTAAGTATGCACGTCATATCTCTGGCGAGTGCGCGCGGTTGTACACATCGAATGCGTCTCCGGGACTGCTAAGGATTTTCGTCGCGTCGTTAGAGGCCTGTAATGGCGGCCTGTAACATCGGCAGCCGCAGAGACGAGATATTGCAGACAGGCTACCGTCGTCGTGTCGGAGCCGACGCGTCGTCAGAATTTGTCGACGGAGGGTTAATTAACTCATCAGCAGCCTGTAAAAGAGAGACAGATGTCGATCGATCGGCGACAGTCTGAGGTAAAACTTCGACTCCGTTCTTGAACATTTCGAGCGCGCAATACGCCACGTTATTCGAAGTAACATTCTTTATTTATCGCCGGGGAAAAAGTTGATGACGTTACGACGTGCTTATTTCTTAGTTTAATTTTCACGAGCCAAAAAGTTTATTCGGTAGAAAACAAAATGTTGCAGAAAGAGAGAGAAGAAAATATTGTGGGAAGAGAAAGATATTGCAGTAGGGTGTAAGACGTAACGGCTCGGTAGCACGCCTTCTGGCTCGCTAAGAGACCATTACAGGTCGATGTAAAACGCGACCTAATGACCGCAGAGCCTTGTCAGGTTTACCAACCATTACCTGGCTGACCGAGGCGGTGCTGGTGCCGCTTAATTAATTCGTCTATCGCCAACGGAGAGCGGCAATCGACGACCATCGATCGTCGACAGCGCGGCGAAGCATCTTTCGTTATAACTTATGACGATGAGGAAGGACGCTCGCGCTCTGATCGGTTCGTGTAGCGCGGCGCTCGTTGTTTGCCTCGGCTTACGATGATGCCCGATAACGACTTGACGTCGCTGGATCGTGTAATCGGAGGCGTCGAACGAACGAGATACCGCCGCGGTATCTATCGTGACGTAATAACCCAGTGTACTGCCACAGGACCCCGATATCGGCAATTAATTCATCAGGCTTGTAGAAGACGGAGAGAGAGAGAGAGAGAGATCGATCAACGCGTCCAACTATTCGATGAGTTATAAATTACTTGGCGTATACTCGAAGAAGCTGCTTAAAACGAAGCGGCGGCGCCGCGTTGAGATAAAGCGGCGAAGGAGGAGTAGATCGATCGTCGCGATGCACACAGAAAGCTTCTCATTCACCGACTCTATACAGATCGCGAACATATAGTGTGTGGAATATTATCGAAAAATCACTCCCGTGAAAAAAAAATAAAAAAAAAAAAAAAAAACATTTCTATTGAAAGAGCCAGCATTGAAATTATGTTCCATGCAGAATAAACTCTTCTATGTTACCATCTGTGTAACAGAATTGACTTTCTATCTGTTGCAGCCGGTTGTCATTTGTGCCTTTTAGAGAACGGAGATTCCATTTTCGCGAATTGACTTTTCGATAAACCGATGAATACCGAATTCGGCAATCGTCCGAATGCACTTGCGCCGACAGCGCGCGTTTGTGTTTAACGATTATATTGCGCTGAAAAAAACAAAAACAAAAAAAAAATTCGCTACGACACGGCGGCGGCGGCGATCAGTTGCATCAAAGTCAAAGCAAGTGACGCCGATAAATCGCTCTTGCTTTCATATTTTGCATTGAGTTTCGATACAAATGCGCTTCGACGTGAGTGAGAGACATAAAAAACAGTTGGAGAGTTCGGTTACTTCCGGTTTCGTTACTTCTCTCACGAGAGACTGTGGAGCAAGCCCCGTCCTTCCCGTACCTTACGAGCGAAACGTCCCGCAACGTCAGCCAGCCAGAAAAGCGTGTAATTAACCGGCGACTATGGCCGCACTTCTTTTCTGGCAGGAAGTCATTATCCACCGCCAATTCCGATGCTTTCGCGGGTAACGCTCAATTATGCTAATTCGGGCAAATATAATCGTTACGGCTCGATGACGAGTTTTATGCACGCCGCGTGCTATCGGCACGACGATCCTTCTAAGCCGTGAAAGAAACTTCGCGTCTCACACACAAGTAGACAATAAATGGACGCTAATAAGCAATACAGTGTCAACCCACAAAAAATGAAATATTGAGATATTTATGTAGTGTGCTTCTTTAATATTCAAAGA
>QVNV01014295.1:0-11805 GCA_014825455.1 Pseudomyrmex pallidus | reverse complement strand
TTACAAGTAAAACTCGTTATATATGTTTATACATATATACATATATATATATAGTTTCCTCTCAACATCCTGGGAACAGCTCGTAAAACACCTTAATTATTAGTTTAATTTTCGACGGGCTTCAAAAGTTGTTTATATTTTCTGTTTATCTACTACAGTCAGATCTTACAACATTTTTGTTACTTTTTGCTTGTAATTTTTTTTATTTCTCTGTTTTTTCATTTTTCGGAAATTCTAATTTTCTATATTACCTATGTAAATTTTTTAACAACGTTTCTATTTTTATTTTACACACAAATTAGAATATAAAGTAATCTATTAAAACCATATCCAGATTTTCTTATAAAATATTCTAATACAATTAATTTTATCTGAAACATTAAATAAGCGCCTTTGATGATAAGAAATCGTGCAATTGAATTAATTGCGACATTAATTTTATTGACATTTGTAAAACGACATTTTATTGATACTTTTGCTAATTAGATAGCTTGTAATTTGTGACAAAACTACTTAATTTTAAATAGATACTTTTCTTCAAGATTTTTTACTTTTGCTCATTTTACAATGGTTTTTTTGTACCTTTTTGTTATTTTTGTTACTGATATTACAACGTTGTTATTTCCGTCACGCACGTATGATTGGTGCGTAGATTAACAAAGCGGAAGTAATAATTCGTTCCAGAACTATTTGATCCCGCGAACGAATCGATATATTGATAAACCGACGTGGCCGCGTGAATTTCATTAAATCCGGAACGCGGACGTGTGTAAATGTATGCCGAAAGCATTTATCTATGTCATGCAGTTGAGCGTCATTGATCTGTCTGTCGAAGATAGAGAAAAACATCTCGCGCGATAAGATTAATACACACAAGCAGTATTGCTGAGACTTCGCACTGAATTTTTTTACGATCAATCTTTTCTTAAGCAAAATGTCGAAATTCATCCTAAAGTGAAGTATTCACAATTAAATGCATTGATGTTTTTTGTTTTAACTTAAAGTAAATTTTCACCTTAGACTTAAGGCTCATTGGTTTACCTTCCTTTTGTATATATTTTTTCGCATATATACTTCTTTATTTCATTTTAGATTAAAATAATAATGTGACACAAAGTTACGCGGCTAGTTGATATAAATATTTTTGAGTAAAAAAAAACAAATACACGACTCGCAAACATTTACAGAGCATTTGCATGTACTTTGGATAAAGATCTGCAGATCTCATCAAAGTTTTGTCATTTCTCACGAAAGTTTCGACATAATTTTTTTCTGTTTTGCATTGCGTAGATATCTGACTTAAAAAAGTCTCAGTCGCTTGACATAATTTTATCGGCGTATATCAATACTTTGAATCTGGAACAACTAGCGTCACGCCGTTCATGGCGTAGGCGTAGATAGAAGGAGCTATAACGTGTTACCGTGCATATCTCTTCTTACATTTTCTCACATCAAGAGAGATAACTAACCATGTGCTTATAAGTTGTTCTATAGAAAATATTTGAATATTAATTCTGTCAACAAGAATTGTTTTTATAGTCGCATATATAAAAAAAAACTATATTTGTTAAGTATATTTTTATATATCTGTTTAAAAATCCGAATTTTATTCATGTTAATTTATATATTATTTATATATATATATATTTTATCTTGAATACGCTTCTTCAGCTAAACAAATAACAAAATGTTTTTTTGCAATATCAAACTTGAAATAATTTACTAGTTTTGTTATTTGTCCATTGAGATTGTTGAATAACTTCTGTCAGCATCTAATGAAAAGCCACAAACCCAATCACTAATTGGGCTCAGACACGCGGCTCTCACATATGTACTGCATGTTGCGAGGTTAGATGGACCAATTGATCGAGCAATTAATTAATTGATATGCGCCACTGAGGAGCGGTTTCGTATAGGTATATGTACATACATACATATATACGTACATAACAATAGGTAGCACAATGTTGCTGCTAAGAGAAGCATGCTACATCGAGTAAAACAGTTTACTTTTAGTCTCTTATTGACAATATATGTACAACTTTCTATCCTCGGAGTTTCTATAATAATATTTATCAAAATATTTAGAGACTATCAGTAAAAACCTTATTAATCATACATTTAAGTTTAAGTATAATCAAATGTTTTTAAAACAATTAAGACATTTGTTTCTTATATTAAGACATTTGTTTCTTATATTAAGACATTTGTTTCTTATATTATGATATTTGTTTTCTTATTCAATTTGTCAATTTTTGTCAGTTTTGCCAATTCTTGAGAAAATCTTTATGTAGTGTAATATTAATTTATTATTAATCAAAATGTGATAATCAAAACAATATATCAAAAAAATATAACTGTAACAAAAAAAATTATTGTTTGGATACTAACCGAAAGATTAATGATCTGATTTTGGGGATCGGAAACTGCGTATCACGAAACCTGTAAAAATTACGAAAACAAAATTATTTACCAAACATCCAAGGTACGTAAATTTGTTCACTTTTGTAGTTTTCGTGATGCCACGTATTACAATCAACTTTTCGAGCGCTGCTTCCTTCTGAAAAAACCGAGCCAGCAATCCGTGTTTGGTCACTTTGAACGCCTTCGTTTTTTCGCTGACGCGATCGGAAGCAAGCAAGTCGTGACATTATTTTGTAGCAGTCGGCCATTGAGAGTGGTTTTTTATGGTGATCCCCTACCACGCGCGCGCACCTTTATGTCGCGGCTGAATGGACAGGGCTCGCAGCAACAGAAGCAGCAACAGCAACAATTGCCACCTCCTCTATGAGATAATAGGCCCGCGAGGCTGTGCCATTCAGAACCCGATCTCGGCGCGTCTGGATCGAATCGAGAGAAAGACCGAGAAGCGAGAGGCGAGGGTGGACATCGTCCACTGCGGTACGTCGCAGTCATGCTTACCATACAGAACGAGTGAGTACACCATCAACCCTTTCCGGAAACCGCCTGTAGACGTGTCGGGAAAAAACAAGATGGGGAAGAAAGGGTTCGCAATCGGACATCCTCTTGGACCGGTAGCGAGCGATATATAGAAACGGTTATACACGCGACCGAGTGCACAATCAAGTCATTGACAAGAATTTCGACAATGTCTTATCATCGACATCGGTGTACGTGCGATAAATGTGCGTGCTTTTTCTTTGATTAAACTTATCGGAGAGATTTGACAAGTTACATTATCATGTTATTAAAAAAAAAAAATATATATATATATATAAAGACTATTACATACACATACAATCATTTAATATAACGTTTATTGTTCTTTTATTATATATTTAAAAAAGATTTTGTTATATAATACTAACGGTACGATTGAAAAAAAGAAGACTATATATTTTAAAAATATTTTTTTGCTATCATATTTTTAGCACTGATTAGTTCAGTGTACAACAATCTAACAATATTTTTAATTGACAATTTGTCAGTCTGCTCACCGAGTTGTTTTAACGTAGTAGTTCGCTAAAACCGGCCATCACAAAAGTCGCGTATTTAATACGTGCTGAAAAAAAAAAAAAAAAAATTATATCACAATGGAAAAGTCGGAGCCAATCGCGTTTGCGTGAAGAAAAGCGACCGTTCGATCTCGTTCGTGTTCCGTCGCTCGTCCGATTGCATCCCGCATTTTTTCTGACCCTTATATTCCGGCGCTTTCGCGCAATGCCGGTCTTCGTCATCTACGGCCGCCAAGCTTTGCCGCCTGCTACTTGACTTCGGATTCAAAGCTTCTCGGCTTTTCTCGGGCTTGCTAATGGCTTGATTTGCTGTATAAAGTGAGTATTGTCGTTTCAAGTGTACGCATCCGAGAGACCGCGTCATGCATGTCGCAATGACTCGCGCAAACGAAATTTCGTTTAACTACTGTATGAACGCTTAAAGCTATCGTAAGAGTATAAAAGTGACTGTCCTAGCTATTTTTATTTCAACTTCAAACTTTGATTAAAAGATGAATTATTAAATAAGTATAATTTAAGAAAAAATAGGTATACATAGTTTTTACTTTTTTTTATATAATAATTATAGTTTATTAAGAATTTATATTTTACTAAAATAGATTTAAAGCAAATTAATGAATTATTGGTATAATTATTGACTAAAACTTAATAGACATAACCCAAAGCGTGTATTTATAAGAACATTTCGCAAAGTGTTAAATTCTGATCTTAATGAAACTTTGTATACATATAGAGATTACATAAATAGATGAGTTTAAAATATATCAGTTAGTGTTGAAAAAAAAAAAGATTTTAAGGAGAAATCATTCTCTATATGTTAAGTAGCTTTTAACTTTTTTCGTGATATCTCAAAAACTATTCAATATGTAAAAAATTGTTTTCTGCAAAAGTTTTATAATAAAAGTATCTCTATTTATCCACGTCAATAATATGAAAAAAGTTATTAAACAAATTGTTCAAACAGTATTTAAATAATAATTTTCTTTTTTAAATATTATTGACGTAGATAAATTGAGATAATTTTATTATAAAACTTTTTTATAAACAATTGTTTTGTTATCGTAAATGATTTTTAAAATATTACGAAAAAAGCTAAAAATTAAAAAATAATTATTTTCAAAAATTTGTAAGTTACAAATAATTATCACAATCTCTGGATGTGCTTAACGTGAAAACAATGTTTGAATTTCCTAACACAAACGTTATATTAATCCATTTAATTATTCAATATCAAAAAATCGAACAGCTTTATAGTGATTTGCATTGTTCAACAGCTTTGTGGATTACAAGTTCGTTGTTGCTCGGAATGAACTTTGCATGCGAATAAAATTGTCGGCAGCGATGATGTTAATATCATGGTTCGATTATCATGTTAGTTATAAAAATCATAAATCATTTTGTAATTTTACAGAAATATAAATTAAATCAAAATTTGAATATATATTTATATATATATATGTATTGTATATTTTTTTGACTTAGTTTTATTTACTCATACATCTTTAAAAATAGTTTTTAATCAAATGTTATTTATTATATGCGTATGCCTCATAAATAATACACTTATGTGCTTTTTTTAAAAATATTCACATTTATCAAAAGAGAACAAGTACACACACACACACACACACGCGCGCGCGCGCGTGGAAAAAAGAAATTTGCAGGCAGATGCGTGCAAAAACATAAGACATCTGTGTGTGTTTTTTATTAAATACATATTCCTTGTTTTATCATCTCATCAGCTTATTATATGTAAATGTTATATATTATACTAATTATATATACCTACATACTTTATTTTATGTGCCCTCCGATTGTAATTATTTACCTGCTTTAATATATGATTATAAAAAACTTCAATATTACTTTTTGTATTTATTTTGTACTTATTTTATCGTATCCTCTCTGTTTTATAATATTTAATAGTTACACTTTATAAAAAAAATCTTTGTATTAAGAAATGTTTTGTATATACATTAAAATTATAAGATAGAAATATATTTACAAACAAGCACAAAAAACAAAAACAAAATGATCAAAAATAATATTTTGTAATGTTATCAACATTTCAACTCTGCATTCTCTTTATAGCATCAAATGTAATTCTCGTGTAAAAAAAATTAGCGTTTTTTGTTCAATTATTACCGTTTTATTTAATTATAATTTATTTTTTATTTTTTTATAAAGTTAAGAAAGCAATGAATATTACTTCTAATTTAGGCAATTAATTAATTAAATAGTTTAAAAAAAACGGTATAGAAAATGTTATTTCTCAAAAAGATATTAATTAAATAAATGCACCTAAAAAATAGAGAAAACAATTTTTATTCAATATACATGTAAAATAACATATAAATTGCATAATAATTATGGCTCAACGCTTTATATTTAATGTTGTTATTTATTATATTTAAAAAATTTAATATTGCAAATATTAGTTTTATAAATTTCTTTAGAAAAGTATCGAAATGTACATATACACATATATGTATGTATAAGAATATTAAAATTAAAATTGATTTCTCTCTTTTTTTTTTTCAGAAAATTGACAAAGATTGAAATTATTCAGTATCTATACCTATAAACCGATAGAAATTATCTAAGTTTGATACGAGGTTGCCATTATCAGCAATGTAATACAACGAAAGGGTAAACGAAGAGATGCACTGCTACAATTAACCGCCTGTAACAGAATATAGCAGCCCTTCTCGTGCCCTTACTTGCGGGCGCCATTAAATTATGCATCAACCTTGTAGTGCAGGTTATTACCGTGTTACTACGCACGGAGTAAAACAAGGTTGTACACATTGTGTGCATCACGTTAACCTCGGTGACCAAAACCGATTGCCCATAGGCCCATGGTTATATTTAATTTTCTTAAATTTTTTTAAAAGATGCGATTATTTGAATATACATCTGGAAATTTTACTTTGATCGAAAAAAGTAAAAGACAAAAATAATTAAAAAAAAAAACAAGATATTCAAATATTCGAGAAATGAAATAATTTTATAATGTGCTCTTGTAAAAAAAAGTACACATTATAGTACAAAAATATTAAAAGACAAAGACAGAGTTTTTTACGTTTTCAAATCTATTAAAAAAACTAACAACAAGACTTAAAATAAATAAACTATATAGCGTATACATGAAGGGAATAAAAGAGGAATCTATCTATTATTAATTATATTCTTATATATTTACTGTTACTCTTTTTTACTCAAGTGCACAATTAATAGCGTATCGTCAATTACACTCTCGCTACGACAACAGCAGGTTTCCCGTTAACGAGACCCGAAAAGAATATATCGACAAGGTATTAATTTTTTCTTCTTAATGTATAGACTGTTCACAATCAGACGCTATTCAGATTCAGTAGACGCTGTTCTCGATAGCAGCAACGCTTTTGACTTCATTACCTTGAAATAGATATCAAAGACTTGCAACAAAGTTAGAGATTTGCTCGTTATGTGTTTCGTGCAAGTGCTTAACACTTTTCTCTCTCCCTATCTTCTTCACTTTCTAGTTTGTCATTTTCTATTTCTTGTGAATTTAGATAAATAATAAAAGACCAAATGAAACAAAAAAATATAGAAGAGACCCCGGGGCTACCTACGATTTACGCCATTTACACTTTTTTCAAATTTACTAAAAAGTTAAGAAAAATATTTGGCTGAAATTTTAATGGTAGATACTTTTCAATGTTTCTATTAAAAAAAACGTGTTTAAATTTGTTAATTTTTTAATTGAAAAAGAAAAATTTTTAAAGTCGGCAAGTCAAGCGTAGACAAATAGCTCCGTATACGAGGACATTTGGCTCAAGGCTATCTGTCCACATAATAAAAAACACATTTTAGACCGTGAACAGAACTACTCCAAAAGATTGACATCCGAAATGATTCATATAAAATTATTAAACAATCGACTAAATATAATGACAGACACAGAACTTTTACCAGATACATATTTACCGCTTTTTGATACAACATAGAAATAACTTTCGTCTGATAGAGGCAGCACACGTAAATTGTACTTTATATCAATATTGACTTTCTATACGGCCTCAGTTCGAACGATGATTTTATACAGAAACTACATTGACAACACTTTTATATCCATTGTTCGCACAGACCAGACACGGATGGTTAGTCTGATCCATGTGTGTTTTATTTTGATTTATTTTAAATTAATGAGACCTTATAGTAAACATTGCCGTTTTTTATTCAAAGATAATTTGTAATTGAGACCTCTATTCTATAGTTCATAAAATTGTTCATAACTTATAATGCTAAACAACTCTTCCAACTAACAATGTGCTATCTTGTGATATCATGTAGATCCACTGAAGATGACTAAAAATATAGTCAAAACGTTTGGTACACATTAAACATTTGGATTTATTTAGCATAACAACCCGCTTCCCGGTTCAATACAGCCGTTATAATTGATTCCATTGGTTTTCCAATTGAACCCAAGGACACACCACCTTTTATCTCTTGTAAAAAACACATCTTTTATATTTTTTTCTAAATTTATTTGTAATAGTATTTACTATTAATATATAACATTGAAAAAACTGGCTAGTCGTTAAAATTAGAGTAATAATATACATATGTTAATAAGTTGAATTTGCTATTAAAATATTGTCAACGAGATTTAATTCCTGTTCAGCATTGAAACTCTGCAGAGAATAAATTCTTTTTTAATTTGTAAGTTTATTAAAATTATTTGTATTAAAATTGAAATATGAAATACTACTAAAATATTACTAAATTAATTAAGACAAAATTTCACTTAACGTGTATTTTTATGATAAAAATTTAATGACGATTCAAACGCAAGATAAAGTAGTTGCTCGTACATATGTTATTTTTTTGCAGTAGAGTGTGAGAAGAATTCAAACATTTATTTCAAATTCTATTGCTGTTTTCCCTTACGAAAAAGAACTACTGCCGATTACAAGGTATTACAGGAATCACTGAGAATATTACTGGCAATTACACAGAATGCCAGTAATTCTTTCGTACCACTGCCGTTCTTTTTCGTAAGGATTGCGAAAAGATTTATGCTCAATTTAAACTTTTAACAGCTCTCAATACAACTTCATTGGATACGTCTTTCTTTTTTTTGTAATTACGCACCATTATCTATAAACAAAAACAAAACTTTTTATTGAAGTTTGTGAACATATATTGCCTCACTAAAAAGAAGATAGCCCTAACTATCTTTTTCAGTCTTTACTATGTTCAGTACTTTATATTATAAATAAAAAATAATTAAAATTTAGTACTTTATATTATAAATAAAAAATAATTAAAATTTAGCACTTCTCACATTTGATCACTATATACTAATTAAGAATAATATAAATACTTACTTTAGATTGAATTATATTATTACCACAAAACAAATTTTTTGACTGTCGAAAAATGTTAATAATTTTGCATGTTGTTTTTTCGCATACAGAATTCATGAAAAGCATAGCAGGAAAACAATAACTTGTAAATCTCTTATTTAGAGCTTTCTGAACTACATGTTAGAACGTCAGAGATATCTACGTTTGAGTTAACAGTACTGTAGACACATAGCCTTTGTAGACAGATAGCCGCGTTCTCTCCTACTCTTATTTTACCTTTGAGAACTTTCTTCACTGCGGGATTTCAAGTTCTTTTCTCGTTGTTTTACGCAATTATGTGACAAACGTTCAATTTAACAGTAGAGCAAATAAACGTAACAACAAAATGATCTATTTTAAATACATAATATAATTGGCTCATTAATAAAAAAATTTCAGCGAAAGACGATAAAGGTGGGGATAAGTAACTAAACCTTTTTTTTTATTATTTCTAAGACAGAGAGAGAGAGAGAGAGAGAGAGAGAGAGAGAGAGAGAGAGAGAAAATAAAAATTAATTTAAAACATCGTTATCAAGATAATTTCGATCAAGCAAATGATTATTTTCTTATTTCCTTTAATTCTCAATAATATATAGACGTTATCGTCAATGTTAAATAGTACAATTTGTTTACTGTGTAAATTTGTTTTATCCTTTTTTCAGAACTTAACAGGTATAAAAAAACTTAACGATATAAAAAAACAAAATAAGAATACGACAAAAATAAAAAAGAACACGCATAATAACTTATGATTATGAAAATATGAAGAAAAGCAGATAAACAAAAGTCTGAAACAGTTATACGCACTCTATTTCCTGTACATGTCATCGAGCTGAAAAATTACGCTTTCAAGTTTGCAATTTGAAAGAAAAAAACCTATTTTTTTGCGCTTCACGCGCAAAGCAACTTTTGTATTGCATTTAATTACAGAGACTCACTGGGTTAATATCTACCAACTTGTCATTATTATTGTGGTTTTATGTGCGCGCGTGCGTGTGTGTACGAGAGAGAGAGAGAGAGAGAGAGAGAGAGAGAGAGAGAGCGAGAGAGAGCTTGACGTGCAAGCTCGTCAACGTATCGCCGACAAGTCGAAAATAAAAGCTCGTCTCTCGTCGAACAATTCCCTGCGACACAATCGAGTTGATAATGGATTTTTAATCGAATTTTCCGTGGCCTGCGAATTTCAATTATACAACGATTATATAGATGTATCCTTAGAATTGTTAAACTATTTTCAATTTATGCATTTTTACTGATTTATTCGAGGTTTTTGATTTGTAAACGACTCTTGCTTGTATACATCTCTTCAATTTGTAAAGTTACACATTTTTGAAATTTTCTAAATGTTTGGACAAATTTCATGTCTTGCGTACATAAGAGCACAAATTACTGTGTGGGATCCGATTATTGTGTTCCTTTTTTATTTTGACGACATGAAGCACTAGTAAAAGAAAAATGTTAAATTTTTAAAATAAAATTAAACATTTAATTTATGTCCCTGAATTAAACATATTTCATATTTACACTCTTACATTATATTAAAATACAAAAAAATTGAATTTTGTGACACAGGATTTTTTTAGTGTGATTTTCTCGTAATCGTTGTTGAAAAGCTTGAGAAACACCGAACCAAGAAAGTTAAAAATAAGAAAGTATTATACTTTAACATAAAATGTGTGCAGGTACAGGAGCTGAAAAAAATTGGCATCTACTAAGGGAAATTGCAAATAAAACTATTGTCTTTCTTAAATAACTTTATTTAACATCTTAATCCAATGCTTTGGTTTATTAGCTATTAGAATAATATAGTTCTAATTTTTTACCTAATTAGTTTAGTTGAAAACAATTAGATTATTTAAAAGATGTCAATCGCTCTGATTACCTTCATAGACGGGTAATGGTAGCCATTTATTTGCCATATGTGTAATGAGAGCCATAATAAGTAACCAGTCTTTAAAATCGAAATACAAACATATCTTAGACACAAAATAAAGAAAAGAATATTTGGAAAACGGTATCTTAAATAATAAATGATAATTAGAGCCATTTATTTGCCATATGTGTAATGGGAGCCATAATAATTAATCAGTCTTTAAAATCGGAATATAAACATATCTAAGACACAAAATAAAGAAAGTAATATCTGGAAAACAGTATCTTAAATAATAAAACATCAAAACAATTAAGTCTTAAACATAAAATAAAGAAACGAACATCTAGGTTCTCATTACCCGACATGCCGCTATTTTGTAAAACAAAATTTTACAAAAACATATCTAAGTTTTCCATAATTTCAACAATAACATCTCAAAATAGAAACATTAGGTTATGCGTTAGAAGTAATAAAATAATAATCAGTAAAATTTTTTGTACTTATCTTGCAGTTGAAAATGATTGAAATTTTATAAGCGCACGCCACAAAACACAATACCGTTTCTCATAACTTCATTAGCGGCACTGGTGTCATGGCCGCTCGACACAAAGTTATCCGAATGTAAACGAACGCGTTTGGCTGGTTTTCGAAGAAAACCAAGTGATAGATATCTACAAACGAGCACCGCTCCTATTACCCCATGGCTCCCCTTACCCTCCGCTCCCTTATTTGTTAGTAAAAATCTCTTATATCTCTATGTGAAAATCTCTTAGATTATAGAGATGCTACCATTTAAGTAATTTCACATAAATAGTTTTATTTTATATTACATAAATCCATAAATAATTGAAACAAATGTTTAACCTTGTTTGTATTACTGTGTTCAGTAATTGAACATTTTTGTTGATGCGCCATTTAATGTGCCCCCTTATTGATAACTGCCTACTTAACCTAAACTATCCTGATAGGACACCATTTATAGTTAGTTTATTGATACCTTCAGCTTAAACAGGCCATGAAGGGGAACTTGGTTTACAATCTTTCCTAACACCTCCTTCCCCTT
>QVNV01014294.1:0-15922 GCA_014825455.1 Pseudomyrmex pallidus | reverse complement strand
AAACTAAAACATAAACAGAATAAGCTCGGCGCTTAACGTGTTAAATATTTTTATCATACGTTTCAATATTTTTATATTGTAATTTAGAACGCGAACAAATATCTTTAAACCCTTGCTATTTTGTTAAAAACGTTATTTTAGTTTTTGCCGGCGCAATTAAACGAATGTGCATTCTCTATATTTTCAGCGCAAATCTGGAGCGAGAGAGTTTTGTAAACATTTGGAATCGCATCCTCTTACGCGGGCCGGAAGCGCGCGCATTGTCAGATTAAATGAGCACGCCGCAATTTTGCCGATGGACCAGCCATCGCGACCAGGATTTTTCAGGACTGCGTCGTAACACGCCGCGGTGGCGTGCGGGGATTTCGACGGTCCGTAATCGCGAGATTTACGGGCGCGCCGAGTAACGGGCCGAGCGAACAGATAAACGAGCGAAGTTCTCAGACGAGCGCGAATAAACGCGCGTCCTTTCATAAAACACACTCCCGGCATTCGTCTACGTGCGAGTGCTACGCGCGAAAAAATGTTCGGCGTGTGGAACCGGGAGAGAAGTTTCAATCGAGCGTCTCGATAAAAGAGGCAGAGACGAATGGAACGGAATTGGAACGAGTCTGGATCGTCTTCTTTCTTCTCATCTCCCTCTCCTCCTCCCTGCGACTATTTTTGCGGTGCACGCATATTGGCGCCCCTTTGCGTCACTGAGAGACAGTCAAAGAAACGAGAGAAAGATCAAAATTTCCTCTCTCATGAACATATCGGAACGACGACATAATAAAATATGCGAAACAAAGGCACTTGAATGCAAATGCGAATACGTAGAAGAAAATAGTAAGAAATTTTTAACACTCGAATTCTCTCGGTTACTTTCAGTACTCGGTTGGAAGCGAACATATATCGTATTATACGTGCGCGGGAAGAATGGCATTTCGCAGTGGTATGGGCGTATCGACTTGAGCGAACATCTTTCGATAGTCTGTTCTTCGAACCTCTAACTCAGCAAACCCATTTCATGCCTGGTACGCAGCTTTTGCGAAGAGCGCGGACGTGCCGCTGAATTCTATCCTTTCGCGTGCAAATTACTGACATGTACATCACGCGAATCTCATTTACAGATTTTTTTCACGCTTTACGTGTGTATTATCTCGAACGTTAGTTTATTCGATATATCGACGTGTATGCGATCTCGATTTAGCTTCGCTAAATTAATATTTTCAGGCGGTCAACAATATCAATTGTCTAAAAATGAGACGAGAAAACAATTTCTCGTACATTTCACCTCGAGTTTTGCAGTTCGTCAGTTCGATTCTTCTTCTTTTTTTTTTTTTTTTTTAACTGCATGTGCAACTACAGACGCAATTCTTTTGACGAACGAGAGCGGCGCGCAGTCGCGTGTGCGGCTGCGAATCAGGACGATAAGTGCTAAATGGAACACACGGCGGCTATTGTCGAATGGGAAACGCGGAACGGAAAGAAAAAAAGTCGGTTTCGTTGTCAGGATATCCCGCGTGCGCGAAACAGCCGCTTCCGCGTGCGAGAGAATTGTCACGCGGCGTGAAAAGGTTAAAGAGCGAGCGACAGCGAGCGTGGGATTCGCGCGCTATCGCGCCGCGGCCGGAAAACGGCAGTGCCGAGTTACGTCGAGTCAGCGTCATAAATTCTACGAACATCCAATCTGCTTTTCTTGAGTGCTCCGCGCCCGCCCGCGTGCAGCAGCAGGCGTTTTCGCTCTCTCGCAACGCGCGCGCGCTCGTAATGCATCGCTTGATGGCTTAAAAGCGCGTAAACGGATTGGGCCGCGCGTTAACGAAGTGTTAACGATAAATGATGGTGCGACGAGAAACGTCTTTCTGGTCGGAGATGTAGATTTTGCGCCCGGCGTCTTGTGTGTCTCTGCGACAAACGACGACCGGATTTGGGGAAGTTATGAATATTTTCTGTGTTACTTGTGCGCATCGTGGCGCGGGTTCGCTTTAGATGGAATCGGGGTTAGTTTTTGCTGGCCGTTTTCGCCGGACGAACATGTGAACTCTCGCGGTGTGCTATATTTTCACGTATTTATCTCCGCAAAGAGCGTATCTGGGTCCCCTCGGATCGAGCATTAATCAGAGATGAATGGAAACGATATGCTATATACGGATGATATATATATACGTATATATGATGTTCAAGCGAATACTTAATAAATTAAGTTGAATTGTGTTGCACGAATTACGGTAAATTATTCACTGAATTTAATTTGTCGAGTAATTTTGCGAGTAAAATTGCGGTAACATATAAATTATATTGGATAATTTACAAAGTGGAGAATGCAAAGGGTGGTGATTTTTTTTGTTTTAACATCATAAACATTCAGTGTGTTGTTTATTAATAAACACGAGTGTTTACGTATGTGTGTTTATTTAATAAACAAACATCCTGAGAGAATACGGTTATTGAAGCAAACACACGTTGCGTACTTCTCATCTTAACGGTGCGGTGCTCTTCGGATCGATGTTGTAAATGGGAAAGAGAGAGAGAGAGAGAGAGAGAAGAGAGAGTGACAGGATTGCCGTGATTACACGTGTCAAATATCAGCATCAATCTAGCAGGAAGTGACCAGCGAGTGCCAATTATGCATATCGAATACATACACAGAAGGAGCACATAATCGATTTCACAGTGTCGGGCAAAATACAGGGTAAATGATTGAGAATGCGTGTCACAGGCAATTGACAGAATTCCGCGACGTATGAGAGCAAACAAATGGCGGTGGGAATTAATAACGATTGAAGTGGATTGCGCGAATTGATGGAGAGAATCGTGTACCGATCGCGTACAATAGAGAAGCGCAAGATAGAAAATATTGTACATCGGTTTACATTTCGCAAATAACAAACCGATTTCTTTATGTCTGTAAAATATATGTTTAACAAAATATTTCCATATTTTTAAATATGTTTAACAAATTGTTTCTATATTTTAAATATATTATATTCACAACAAGAGAGAGAGAGAGATAGAGAAATAGAGCAAAAACAAAAGACAACTGCTTGAATATTCGATCAAATGTTAAAATTGAAATTGGAACAAATAATCTGTTCTGACATTTTCATGGAAGAGTGTTTTTTTTTTTCTACATTCTCTTTATTACTTTGTTTATTTATCAGACAAGCTTTTACGCTCGCGATGTAAACAGTGATATACGCAAGTAAACACAGAAGAAGAAGATAAGTTTAACGGTTGTACGATGCTTTTATACTAACTTCGGCTGCGGCAGTAGTAAAAGCCTGCTTCGGGTCAGCCGCACAAGTTCGACTTTGTGAGAGCTAACTCGTCTTCTTATACGCTGTTCGTGAAAAGAAGCCGATTGCGTTACTAAAAAACCAATTCGCCATTATATTCTGCGGGAGACGCGGTAATAAAAGATATTTACGATCTTCGCTGATAAACAGGTAATAAAGAAAAACGTAATCACGAAAATAGTATTTGAGAGCGATCACACACGACGATATTACAAATCTGTTTATTTATCGCGTTTAAAAGTCGCTAGTGGAACTTTTTATGCAGTTAGAAGCGGAATGATGGTTTAATGGAACAGTATCGAAAGAGAGTTATAGTGATAGACTAACTATAACTTCGTGCACGAGCTGTTAGCTAGTCGTTTTGTTCACTCTCTCTTTCTGTCTCTTTCTCTCTCGTTTTTACATCCCTCGAAATCCCGAGCTTTCCGTAAAAAAAAAAATTACCGCGTCGAGATACGGACGATACTACGTTCAAATATTGTTATAATTTATAACATTCGTAACTCGCGGATACATACACGCGTGATTCGCGAGCGCTAACCGAATTTATTTAATGATCCTCACCGGAGAGGATCATCAACTAGGAAGACAGAAAACGATTCGTTTGAAAAGTTGACACCCTCTATAAACACCCGCGAGGCGTGAAATCGCCGTGTGATTTTATTATCCAGTCGTATGAGTCGCGTTTCCCCCGGATAACCAGCTCCTATCGGAAGCCATCTCTTCGCGTATCCGATGGCCGTTGTTTTAGCAATTTGTGGCTACGCAACCGTGTAGTTACGATCACGACCGAAGCGAAATATATACACGGCGACGACGGGTTGGTAGACGCGTCACGGCTGACATGGCTGACGATCGAAGTTCGACGACGAGATTGTCTCTGTGATCATTGACGAACGTGAAAGAATAAATTGGACGGTTCGCGCGACTTTAAATGACGCGTCGTCTCGTCGCGTCGCTCGTAAAAAGCGACGAAACTTCACCTTTTACATTTCTCGCAACGTGTCTCTGCATCGCGTCGATGATGCGTTTTTTGATTCCATTTTTGTGAGAGATTCCACGATGTGGAATCTTTACTACTCGCGGGATATTACACGAACGATAAAAAAGTGAAAAGAAAGAATATATATTTAAATCGCGCGAAAAGTCACACGGAGTTTAGACGAGCGACACGGCGATATTTCTTCGCAAATCGCATGTACGTTCCCTCAAATCGTACATTTTCGTGCGAAGCATCGTTATCTGATAGTTTTACATTTCGCGTAACGCAAATCGCGTCATTTATTACGGGACGCGTCACAATTCACCAAGAGAATATTTCGACCTGCCGCTGTCACCGCCGCGCCGTACAGTCGGCGTGGAATTTACATTGCGGCGAACATCTTTCATCTCCCAGAGGAAAATAGAAACTCTAGGCAAAAGGGGTAGAAACACGCCGATTCGATTCGGACTTTCCCAAAGGTGTCGTATTCGGGGAAGTTCCGCCGATAAATAATGGGATCGTTCTCTCCGTCCGCTTGTGTTCACGCATTGTCGTATGTACACATTCGCGCAAGTAACTTTAGCTATTTGGTCGGGACGTATACGTCAGCGGGGACTGAATCGGCGAAGCTGACAGTCGTAACGCGTGTTACGGGACATCAAATTCTGAGTAAACAGACGCGCTTCCTACCGCAAACTTCGCTAAATCTTGTCTCTTATATTTTATTTCGATTAATGTTTCTACGCCGTTTATATATCTCTTCGCATTTTAACACTTTGAGTGCTGCGTCACTCATATCTGGGTGACGGTTTTATTTACTCACAAACAGGGTTTTATTTACTCGACTTTTGGGCTTCGCAGGAATCACACTCGAAATGCGCCTGGCGCGCTCAAAGTGTTAAAGAAAAATATATACCTAAACACAGGAAGTGTTTTCGACACGTAGAATCACTCAAACCTGTGTATACCGCGCTTGTATATACATACATATAGTTGCAGCTCGTTGCAGTCGTATATCACGTGATTAATTCATATTCCGATAATAAATGTACTGCACTGGTAATTACATTTATGTGTTGCATAAATTTATAGCGACGAAGAACGCAATTACGAAGCGCATTTGTTTGCATGTCAGGTGTATAGCGAATTTTCTATGAAGTTCATATTAGCATAGCGGGCTAATTATGCAAATTGTTGCTTTTCCTTTTATATCATACTATTCGTCCGTACTATAAGCGCGCATTGACAAATGGGAAATTTATTGGAAGATATTTTTCTCTAAAAATACACAGAATATTCGCGTGTCGAGAGCCGCGATTAAAATTTATTTCAGCGTTTTATTCAGAAACGCAAATAAGTAAGTAATGAAATAGAGAATCGGCAAATCTTATGTTTTTTTCGGAATAGGCGGCTTGCGAAAACACGATTCAACTTTTACGTAAACCCGTTGCCGCCATATGCGTCAATCCATCGCGGCGACCACCACGGGGCATTATTTCCATTTCCCAAATGAACGCAAAACGCAATTTCAAATAGATTCGCTCGTGTCCGTATTTGAGCGCGTTGTGACATCACATTTCGAGCAACGAGCGTTATTGTTACGCCTCGAGTCTACGAGGATTGATAGTCCTGCGTCAATATTTGATCAGTTTTGAAGTGTTGGTACACATGGTGCGCACTGTACTATTTTGCATTTCCGCCTGCATGCGCGAACGTCATTAACTTTTCCCAAATCATCATTTACATTGAATTATACACTCGCCGTGAAGATTCGTGCCGCAACTGAAATCCGGTTATATTTGTCCCGAACAAATCGGTCTAGAGCGTGGTAAATGTGGACTCTTTGTCTCAAAGAATACATCTCTCAGCAAGAAAGATAACAAATAGCGATTCTATTCGTCCGTTGAAAATCCCGGAATAAAATCATCGTCAATCCCGTCTTATTAAGTCTGCAAAGGCGCCGAAATTGCGCGGATTATTCAAGCGGATTTATTAATCAGCCGTTGTCGTATCGAAAAGGTCGACTGCCCCGTTATATTACCATCGCTTCTGCCTTTCTCGGCGGGAACAAAAGCATATCTTTAATCGAAAGCGGATACTCCGCGACGATTATCGCTAACGTCGTATAATTTGTCGCGACAATGTTATTCGCTCTTCTTATCTAACTGTTCGTCGCATCGAGAGCTTCGCGAGGGACGAACAAGGAGGGTGAAATAACTCGGGCGGTTTTTTCTCCGTCGCCACGTTCAACGCTATTTCTTGCCGTCGCGACTTCCGTCCGTTATACCCTCTTGTAACGCAGGAAGAACTGAGGCATAAATAAGCCCGGCGGAAATTAATGCGTACGAAAGGTTTTTTTTTTCACCTTTCCCATCGGGAACGAGGTTGTTGTCGAGCATGTTAAAACTTTTTTGTAGAGAGGCTCGCTTGAAAAAGTCCGCACGAAAGAGAACTCGACATGAGTTTGCATCCCCCTGTGAGTCGCGTAATGATTGCACTCGATGACTTTGCGCTGTTCCTTTCTGTTCGCTTTATTTTCAGCTCAGTAATTGTCAAATCTCGCGGTCGTTTCTCAAAATAATTTCGATTCTGATTTCTCGCGAATGTACACTGACGTACGTGCGGTAGAAAGATAAATGTACCATCAAATTCTTTTAGCTCAGAAGAGAAATACGAGAGACAGACGTTACGGAATTACGTGCTAAATTAATACAAGAGGAAATCTTCTTTTTTCGTCCACACACACACACATACACACACAATAACAATACACAAAACGCGAACTTGATATCTTAATGTTTTTCATCGCATGTGCGAGACAGATTCCGCTAAATTCTCTCCTTCTAAATAGCAGTAGTCCTGTACCTGTTGATTCGACGAGTGCCAAGCGCGCGCGGCTCTTCTCTTAAGCGAATTTTGAATGACACACTGTCTGTCTTTGACTATTCATCCGTCCAGCTCGACAGTTACGTGCGACTCAATTTCTGAGAGCGAGCATCAACTCGATTAAAACGACACGTGACACGTAAATTTGAAATTGCACCTCAACTCACGAATCTAGTTTTGCGCTCGAAAAATGGATTTTGCGATTTTCTCTCATGTGGCGCTTTAAAAAAAAAAAAATATATATATATATATATGTATTGATAAAGCGGACAACGCGATTTGTCAAATCCACGGATTTTCATTGTGAAAACCCTAAAAATCCGAAAAATGCTTCTCTTTTCGGTGCGATTCTAACGTTTCATATCGTGACAGAGAGAAGGTCGTAAAACCGGTAAACTCGGAAATGTCTTTCCGCAAGATACGGGAGACTAACACGCGATTACGAAAATTTCATACAGCGAAGAGACGACTTCTTTTTTCAGTCCGCCTAGTACTACTGTGAAAGATATATTTTTGCATTTTTCTTCTGCGTATTTTATTTTTTTGCCAATGCGAACGCAGTGACAAAAACCAGCAGCGCGAGGACAAATCTAAAAAGTAAATATAAAAAGCCGGGATTTGCAAAAATTCAGATGTTTCGCGTCAAAAACAGAAAAAAAATATATCAGTTTCAGACGTGATAATGAAATATTACACGCGCTTTGTCCACCGCGCGTTTATAGTGTCAGTTGTCAACCACGTGTGTAATAGACACGCTACAAATTTCTGTGTCGTCTCCGGACAATCGATGTGTTTCAATCCTCATAAAACAAATCAATTTCACGAAAAGCGAAATTGTTGACACTCGTCATCGAACGCGCAATAATTTTTCCGATACGCACGTTAAAAACAGCACAATCCACAATTGCCGCGATTTCGCGAGGTGCACGATACCGGAAATATCATTTATAACAGTCCGTCTATCGTGAATTTGTATTGTAATAAGTACAATATCTAGCATAATCAATAGCGCATAATGCACAGTGATCGTGCAAATAATTTTAGAATACAAATTCGTAGGAATGAATAATGTATGGCACACGAATGGAAAATTAATGTACGCTCCAGAATGGGAGTTGCGGCTTTGGGTTATTAATTGGACCAAAAATTTGGATCTCAAAACTAGCGAAGAACAAGAGAAATATAGAAACTGTGATTCGCATTTAACAGATCGTAATTTTTATCTAAAAGATATACAATATGCAAAATGCAATTCTTGTCGTGCGCAACAAAATTAATTAATTAAAGGCGGATCTAAAAAAAAAAGAAGAAGAAGAACGGCTAATTTAACGAAATAAACTTATAAACTGTCGCGATTTCGAAATTTTATTGGAATACAAAATCTCACAGCTCTCTTTTTTTCGGCATGGAGCCTAGAAGTGCAGATTCTTCGTTGTCATAACAGTCGTGCATACTAAAAGAGAGAGTGTGTGTGTGTGTGTGTTTGTGTTAATTTTCTACTTGTTAAAATGTAGTCTTTTTGTCAAATTTAATTGAAATTTGTTTGTCGCGTTTGGAAGATATTGAGTTGAAATCATCAATTAATCGAACCAAAAGTTTACAACCGCGTCATCGTGAACAGACTGGAAATGTTATTGAACGTTATTGCCTGAGCGCATATCGCGCGTGCATCGCAATTTTTTTTCTATCTCGTGGGAAAAGTGCTACCGCGAATACGATGAATACGAGATGTACGGATATTATCTTGCAAAACTATGCAAAACTTATCGCGGAAGTGGATTTACACCGGATATCCCATTTGTGTACACGCGGAAATTGGAAATAAAACTGCAGCGCTGCAACACGCGATTGTGTATTCGTATTCACTGGACGACAGGTCGAGCAAGGTTTCGATTGCAAATAAACGAAACAGTAACAGGGTAAAATAAAACGTAAAGTGCAGAGTTTTGTTGCGAATTCCCCCGTGTTTGTGATCATCGTTTCTCGATGGTGAAAAAAAAGTTTCTGTCTGCGGGGAATGGGCATTTTTATATTGTATTTTTTAAAAAACATACATTATTTTATATTCTGTATTCGGACTGTTGTCGAAATATTTGCAAACAATGAAATATCATTCATTAATACACGCGAATGCGATTATTTGCATCGCGATTGTTTTTCTATTTTCTACACGTGGTCAAATGCTATATCATTTCTATTTTCTGTACGTGTTCAAATGTTATACACACATATCTCTCTCTCTCTCTCTCTCTTTCTCATTAAATATCGTTATTCGCAATTCTGCGCGTATAAATGCTAATTAATTATGTCGGTATTTAAATATTTTCCAATTTCAAAATGTACAAAAAGAAATCTAAGAGAGACGGGAATAAAAAGTTTCGCAATTCTGATCTATTTTTATTTTACCGGGAAAACAGAATTGCGGTTCCGTGGTCATTTTGCGCCCACGTTTATCACAAAACGCAAAGTTCCGGCGTTTGCGCGCCGGTGATCTAGTTATATCGCATGAATGTCCGCAAACCGCATAATTTTCTACGTTATGCCAGTTTCCTCCCCTTCAGCGTACGTAACATCAAAGTGGAACGATCGAGCGCAATTTGCTCTTTCCTGTACATCTGCCGAATTTCTGTAATTATGGATTAGGATAAACATTCGGGCGTATGAGCGCGTTTATGATAGAGAGATTTGGTAACTCGAACATTAATAAATGTTTATGTAACAGAATTTCCTTGGTATTTCTCAAGTTCGTTATTCAGTAAATTGATATAGAAAATCGCATACAGTGGCAGAATAACGAATATGTGACTTTCAACGCGGGATTATAATGATTCGCTTTGATATACAATAATAATATCGCAAAGAGAAATATTCGAGTTATTTAGATTTCAGTTGGAATCCGAACTGTCAATAGCAAATATCAAATTGTGGTTACAGTTGCAATTCCACAAGATATCGCAATCTGCCTCGAGCCAAAGTTTAATTCCGACGTCAGTCGTCTTGTCGGCAACAGACTTTCAGCGAAACATCTCCGTGCAGTATAATCATGGAAGAGAGATGGCAAACTTTTCTTTAAAGGAAATACAAGAGAAATCTTTGCGAAACAAGGATCCATGCGATCCTTAAAACAACTAATAAAGAATTGTATTACTAAATTAGATAAATTATAAATCGAAACATATAAAGTTCATTTTATAGAAAAACGTTATTTATATTTTATTTTAATGAAATGTAAGAAAAACGTTTTATGTTTGAATGAATATCGGAATGGCTAGTAATCTTGCGCAGGAAAAACAGAACTTCT
Organism: Pseudomyrmex pallidus; assembly: GCA_014825455.1. Lineage (NCBI taxonomy): Eukaryota > Metazoa > Arthropoda > Insecta > Hymenoptera > Formicidae > Pseudomyrmex > Pseudomyrmex pallidus. The sequence goes on along the minus strand of QVNV01014294.1, from coordinate 5,472 downwards.
GTCTTTAAGTTCTTTTTAATAAAGTAAGATATTCAGAGAAGCAAGTTCAACGTCGACGTGTATAATGCTTTTGTTTTGTACGACAATGTTGTTAGCTTAAATGTTTACAGCAAGTGCTCACTGCTGTATGTCACGATTAATAGCATCGGCCAATTTGTATTATCTGCCTATTGCTGGTGCGCACGGCGAATCCGTAAAAACTCGCCGTAATCCATTTAAGCGCGGCCCGCCAGTTCCAGTCGTAAAAATTATCAGTGAAATTCCAGATTTTGAAATACTCGGAATATTTCTGAAAATACCGCACGTGTCACCAGCAAGTAATTATATATCTCCTATCCTATCTATGTATCATTCGCACATAATAGCTGTTTTATGCTCTTCTTCTAATCTCATTAACAATAAATCCTGCGCAGATATTTTCTCGCAAATTGGAAACGAAGAAAAAATAAAAAGCTTCTATACTTAAAACTATATTGTATATATATACATATAGTTTTTATTATTAAAGTCAATCACTCGATTATGTTTCGCACAAAGTTTTGTCTCGCGTATTTCACCTTGTAAATTCTCTGAAAAAAACATTACGTTTATATTTAGAAAAATATATATACATATTAATTGATTCAAAAAATATATATATATTCATTGATTCAAAGAATAATAAAAAACTTTGAGAAATAGCTCTTTTACTATTGAGTAGAATTGCCGAGAATACTCTTCGACAATAGTCTCGTGAAGATGTTATGGATTTGTCTCCTTCCATGCAATCTCTGTAATTCTATCAGATATATCATAAGGAACCACGCTATCGAATCCCAATAAGACACATTCTTGGCAGTCTGTTCCCCGGAAATCGACATAGAGTGGTAAGCGTTCTACCAAAACGCGCGTTTCGCGCCTCGTAAAGCAGATCTCGTTCCAAGTTTTGTCGAAAAATAACGAGAAACGATGTGCGTATCCGTTTCACGATAAAATCGTTAATTAGGACATTTAGAAGGAGAGCGAATAGGCAGATATAGTGTAACTATCTTCCGCGGTAATAACGGAGAGCTTGCGAACGAGCCAGCTTATATTATATACACACATATATATACATAATACGCAGAATTTTAAAGATAGAATTTTTACGAGAGAAAGTAGGAAGCTTCTATACACAGAGAGTTGATAATAACGATAACGATATTTCACCGCGTCCTTCGTGTGTCGCATTCGCATTATATCCAGCACCATCGACAAGCCACTACTGTCGTAATCGATAATCACGGACAGAATCTAATCAATTCCGTTGTGGCGCGCTTTGAAATGGATATCATGCACAGGACCTGTGCGATCAATTTAAAACGACCAGCTGGCAGGTGGCGACCCTGGAAAACCATTAAGGTAAGAGACGTTTTACAAGTACAAATCGAAGCGCTTTCGATGAATGCACAGCCATTTACATATATCGAATTTGTCACGAGGCGAAGAGAAGAATCCGCTGTAATTGGCGGAATCACCGGCCACTTGGATGATTTCATTCAGATAAATGCGCGAATCATTTTTGTGTTTTCTATCGATAAGAATTTATTGTCGCAAATGTGTTATAAAAATAATTCGCATATTTCGCCTTCAATTAGATATTACTCTCGTCTCTTTTTTTTCGGTCGAAAAACGTTGATTTTTGTTTCAAAGAAGAGATTCAAAATGAACCGATAACGAAACGAGCACGTCGCTAAAGATAACAAGTTGAAATCTGCGCGATTTGATTCTCCGTTAAATTTACATATCGCGGGAGTCGTCGTTTAATATTACAGACGCTTGCCGAGAAAGTTCGGAAAACTTGGTCGGAGATACTGTGTAAGTAGCTACGCACCCAGATCAAACCATCGCTAATCGCGAATCTTCGCCGGGGGTGTAACGTTCAATATATCTACTGAATTATAGTGTTCTGTGTTTTGTCTAGTTTGTATCAATCGTCGAACTACGGTGTTTCCTTTGTGTGCAATAACAGTAGCGTCGGTATAGAACCCCCGGGCGACGAAGATCAACGGCAGTTTGTGCAAGTTCGATAGTGTGCGTCATCTAATCCGACAAGGTATCATCTGACAATGACATATCATGTGATATTAATATCGCGTGAAATTTCTTTTGTACGAGAGTTCCTTTGTAAGTTACTGATGTAAGTCCGTATACAGTCTCTTCTCTCTCCCGCGCGGTTACGACTTGTGTCGCGCGGAAGTACATGAACAGAAACTTCTGGTCTCCGCAGTTCTTTATGGTTTAACACCGCCAGAGCGCGATATCTGTAATTTAATATCTTGAGTGCGGCTGCGGATATTAATGGGTAGTGCGATAAAATATTATACCAAGAGAGACGTGTTGAACATATTTAACAATATTAACTTTATCGGAAAAATATAAAAATATTGAAAAAAAAAAAGAAACTGTCTGAGTGTATTTTTGTATATAAACTGTATAATAATATATATATGATCGTAAGTTAAAACAAATGATATTTCTAAAAACAGACACAAGTTCATTCGCTTTTTTCGCGCTGCGTGCGTAACGGAATAAGAGACATGCAAGTGAAACGGTCGTTCCTGCAGAAGTAAAATTTTCCATTGTGTTTCGCTCGAATCTCATTTCAAGAGGAATGCGAAAAAAGAGGAATTGGGCTTGAATTGGCGCAATTAGATACGTACTCGGCAGTAAATCCACGAGTGTCGATAAGGCTTGAGTGAGAGCGCGCGACGCTCCGGAAGAAGGAAACAACGCTCGTGTGCGTGACTTTCGGAGAAATCTCTTGAGGAGCTGCTCTACCGTGTCCTCTCTTCGCCGCGACTCAGATCCGATAGATCACTTGATCGGGAACACCAAGATGGATCACATTCGGGCGAAAACTTCACGATTCGACTTCCCTATTCACCCTTTCGACGGGGCGACAAGGCTGCCTTCTCGTTCCTTTAATAACCTCTGCACGGGGGAACGCATGTACTATCGTCACTCAATCTCGTTCTCCTCTTTCTTCTTTTCTGTTCGGGACAAAGAATTTTTCACGCCGCGGGGTAATAAATCGCGAGTCGCGCCGCCGTCTTCGACGTAAAGTGCGAGCGACAAAAAAAAAAGTAAGAAATGAAGATTCTATTACATAAAGAACTTTTAAGATGCACTGTGTTCATCCAATCTTCCGCGAATATTACATCCCGAACAGACGAAGCGCGATGCAAATTTCTACAAACTTTCCCCGAGAATCTCGCGTCGAATATTCAGTCAGTTTTTAACCGATGTTTTAGTCGCGACTAATTTTTTTTTTTTTATTTTTGATCTTTTTAAAACTTGTTTATTTTCTTAAATGGCTCATTTTACAAAAAAATCTTTCACATGCTCCTAACAAATTTCACGTTAAAGAAATTGACTGTGACAAATTGAAAAGTTTTTCTATAATTTTCAGTTTAACGTTAAATATCAGCATCTTTTTACATTACGACCTCTTGTGAATGAAAAGAATCCCCGGATGAAAAGAAACACTTTTAAATTAAAAATTAGCGTTGAATATTAAAAAAAAATTATTATTATTATTATTACGATACAATAAATACGTGCAATCGCGTGCGTTAGTGACGGCCGAGGCTGTGTTGCCCGTAACGTAGGAAAATTAATGACGGCGTCTCTCCCAATAGAATAGCCGACGGAGCGCGTCGTAGCGTCGCGATGCTGCGGACGAGAGAAACGAGAGAGAGAGAGGAGCGTCGCGACGACGCGGAGGCTGACGACGCACTGACTGCCCGCCTGGTTGCTCCCGACAGTAGTCGCGCTGGCTGAGAGAGAAAGAGAGTACGAGAGAGAGAAGAAGGGAGAGAGGGAGAAGGGTGAAACCAAAGGGGATGAAAGAGGGAGAGAGTGAGAGTGAGCGAGAGAGAAAAAGAGAGGATGCAGTCTCTCTCGATCTCCTAACTGCACCGACACATTCTCGCTCTGTGCCAAAATCCATCTACCCACGCGCTTGCTCTCATGGACACCCCCCACGACGACCAACCCCCGTCGTTCTCGCTTGATCGAGAATCGCGCGTGTCGAAGATCGCGCGAGAGAGTGCGACACACTTTCGAGAACGACGACGGCGAACGCGCGAACAACAAAGCCCACCCCCTTTCCCGTCTCCCACCCTCGATTTAGGATCCGGGAATATACTCCCGGAAAATAGCGGCTCGTTAAAAATTCCATTTGTCTATGGGCGAGAGGGCACACGCATATAAAATATAGAAGCGGCGTTAAATATGTAGCATATTTCCGTACTGTCTCTTGTAAAGCATCACGCGGGGATAACGAAGTCTCTCCCTAACGAGGTCGCACTTTATTATACGATGAGCACTTTATATCTTGATGAAGTACGTAACTTGTAAAAAGTATACGTTATGATTGAAATAATATGATTTCTCGCTTTTTTGCCGAGCTCACGCGCGAGCTTGTATGTATATTTGAACATGCGTATATTTTTTAAGCCCGAGAGAGGGTGTTTAATAGTGCTTGTGCGTGTATTTCGCACATTTGGACATCTCAGTCGAATGATTTAATGTCGCTAATGGAACTTAAAAATTTAAATCGGGCAACATAAGATAATGAGGGATTTGCAACAGAAGAACGTGACCAAAAATGGTTTTTTGTTTAATTGTTAACAAACGCTATAGAAACCAAACTGTTTTTCGTTACTCTTCACATACTAAAATACAAATACTGCTGTTTCGAATAGTTGCACGCGAGAGCTCGTGTTTATTTGAATACGTACAATGCACAAAGAGAGAAAGGATATGTATAACGCATGTATGTTTATTTTTATTTTTTTGAAAAAACTGTCTCAAATTATCTTGGAAAATTGTCCGATGAAAATTTGTCGTCGCACTTAGAGATTACATTATTGCGACAAGCAACGAGACTTAGAAAACAATCGTAAATCACGTAACAGCTGATACCTGACAACTTCGCGTCCGCAACAAGTTATATATTGTTTACAGGTGCTGCCACAATAGCGAACAATAACACTCGTTAATAATCGTTCCAGCACCTACTTCCCCTTACCAGAACGTGATTTATTTCTGACCACTTTATATGCACCAACACGGACTGTTTTAAATTTTGCTTTAATATATCGCACTGTTTCGAAAGTTGTTATATAGTACGAGAGAAGAAACTTTTTATATTATGACCGGTAGTAACGCGACATAAAAGAACATACGAGTGTGTGTGTGCGTGCGTGTGTGTTTCATGACACTTGCTTGTGGAATAAATATTCTTTTCTCTCTTTCAAATAACTAATATATTCATAATTAATGTGTGTAGCAATATACATTAATAATACATAATACATTAATATATAACAATTATGCTAAAAGCATAAAATACTCGTGTATAAATCAAGAGACGCGGTAGCGTCTCGACGCCAAGTACATAAAAGTATCCGCCGAATGAGCGTCACTGTCAAAACGCTACCACGTCTC
>QVNV01014293.1:0-21567 GCA_014825455.1 Pseudomyrmex pallidus | reverse complement strand
ATTCCTTGAAACTTCTGATTATTATAATAAAAGTCCGCGAGTGGTCACAAATAGGGTCATGGTCACAAATAGGGACATTTACCTTAATTTATAAAATAGAATTGTAATATTGTTTTTCTCTTATTTCCCCATAAATTTCGCACACACAGCTGTGAATCCGCGCTTGATCCTCACGCGCTCTCTCTCGTACAGGTTACATATTCATACGAATGGACGATTACGTAACCATCTCGTGTGAGAAAAGAGGTTCAAACGGAGAAAAGCGACGCGCGAGTAAGAAAAATACTCAATACGATTGTGACGCGGACGGAAAAAGCGAAAAAGACGGATAAAGTTTTCGAAGAAAGACGAAACTTGGATAAATAGAAGAAAACACGGACAGCGCGAAAGACGATGCAACGATGCGTCGCGCGCTGCATTCATCCTCGCATCGTTTTCTTCCCTCTTTTCCTCCGCCACCTACTTCCTCCGCTTCTCGCATCGCGGTCACGAAGAAACGGGAGCAACGGAAGAATGCATGTATACTTTTTCCTCGTTTTTACCCCCGTCTTTTTCTTTCCCATCTGAGAGCACGGGGAGGACGGCTTTCCAAGAAAGGGTGAAAGGCGACGCCGTATCTCAGCGCGCGTCTCCTCGGCCCTATTTATCCCTACCGTACTCTACCCACCACCACTTTTATTCTGTTTAAGGTCGAAGATGCGGAGAGAGAAACAGGCGGACGGGGGCGGGGAAACGCCGAGAAGAAAAGGCGAGGTATGCGGTTGCAAGTTTAATGATAACACAACAAAAGATGTGCACATCCACACGTACATAACATCGGAAAGATACGAAAGCGCGGTTCTCCCTTTCTTATTTTTTTTAGTTTTTTAAATAATGGACGGCGTCTATCTCGAGCGAGATCGGCGCATATTTTTCGAAACCGCGCTCTTTTCTCCCGCGCAAAATTATCTTTCCCTGCTTTAATTTAACCGGCACGTCGCGCATCCATTTCGACCGAGATGAAGCAGCCGTGCGCCGCGATCTCTCACGCGTTCTTTATAACTTCTTCGTAACTTCATCTTGGCCGAAAACACCGTTCTCTTCTTCGTGCGAAGTATGAACCTACGAGGGATTACTGCGAAAACGCGGATGATCTAGAACGTGATCTGAGATTAAGAGAGGCTTGAGGCCACGCAGCACGTGGTCTCGTGAAATTTCACTTTCGGATCAGAAAAACGCGCAAAAACGCTGTTCGCGAAGATAACACACTGTTTTTCTTTTTCTTTTTTTTTTTATTCTCTCTTTTTACACTTTCGTCATTTATATATATTTATTTTCTCATCGTTTCTGCGACTCGCTCGCATAAGGCGAAATGGAAGAAGAAACGCGACGGCTGTGTGGTCCTTGCATTTATTTCTAACTTCCAACTTTTCCACGGGGGTTTTTCTTTCTTGCACTTCCGGACCGTGAACGGGCCGTTCCAGAAAATCCGGCACCCGCCGACTGCGGCGCACATCCTTGATTTGCAAGAAACTTTAAACTCGGGAATTTGCCGCCCCCTTACGACACCCATCGTGTATCCTCGCGCGCTTCGTCTCTCTTCCCTGCCTCTCCGCGGAACACTTTGCGACTCGTCGACGAAAACCTGGAGGATTTCATTCGGCGACAATTTCACATTCCACGAAGTCGCGAAGTACATCGAATAACGGCGCGAATAATAAAGCGGCGCGCGGTTAATTTGCGCGTAACGCACATCGAATTTTATCCTCCCTCATATTTAACGGCGATATTTAACTGGTAGCACGGGTAGCGCGCAGCACCCGGAAGATACTAAAGTTAATTAAAAGCGCACGTGTTACGCGAGAAAGTACGCCGGAATTGGGGCAGCATTAAAGAGCAAATACGGTACGGTCTAATTAATTCGTTAATTGCGGCCAGGCCGATTGTAGTTCGATATTTAGTCGCCTGATGTTTAATCGTTAAACGAGTCGACCAGAGAGATAATTGTGCTTCCGAAACAGTGAATTATAGTTACATCGAATTATAGCGGGAAATATACAATTTCGACGGCACAATTACTCGTAAACGTAAATTTTAAAAGCATTCAACGATATCGGATGATAAAACATTTGGATGATAAAATAATAACCTCGATATCTAAAACCTACTTAGTTAGTCAACTCGAATTATGCGCGTGCCGCGTGATTTTGTTTCGACTCGCACATTTAACTTCTTCTTTGCAGCTGGCAAAACTACTGAAAAACAGGTTATCGATATGCATCTCAGTTTGTCCTTCCAATTTAACAACCAAAAAGTTGAAATTACCGAATCTAACTTTTGTCGTTTCTCTGTATCGAATAATAATAATATTGAGTTCTGCAGAGAAACACGATTTGCGCGCGTTTTCGCGAGAGGCAGTCGGTTACTTGGCGAATAATACGCGGCGGCGAGATACACACGTTCGTCGCGATCGTGCTGTACGGATCACCCCGGGGACACTTGATAAAAATGCAGTTTCGTGCGAAAGTAGACGAGCGCAATATCTCGTACGCCGATGGGGTCTATGATCCGATCTCTCGCACAATTTCCACACGCTCGTCTCCGCGTGTACGTCGCAAGTATATCGCGACGTATAATTTCAATGAGGTCAAGTTTCACGAGAACACAAGAAAAATTACATTCGAGCATTTTGATTGGTCTGAGATTCAAACTTCGGAATAAATTCCGTTCATTATCGCGTTGAAGTAAAATTTATCAATTATATCTCCGCGACACAGATTCCATTATTACGCTTTTTGCATGAAATATAATTCGAGTAATTAGTATTGAGCAATATTTAAACAAAATGTCATTTTACGCGCGAAGAAGTAAAAAATTATTCAATATTCCGACACAGATCTCTCTTTTACTTAACTCGTCAGATCCTTTTTCTAAAGCCTCTTTTATGTTTGTAGCATTGAAATTTGACCTCTCCCCGGCGGAATTATATCGTCTTTCAATCCCCCGCATTTGGGTTGGTCGTACCCGGCAGCCATTGTCGCTAGGCGAAAGGAGCATTGATATACGCTGGCGCGGACCGAGCGCAAGAAGCGGCGGTAACGCATCGCCAGGAAGCCAGGCGATGGATGCATACGTTACCGGGATCGCCCTCTCTCCTCCTCGTCTCGTCTCGCCGAGTTAACTCTCGCGCGCCATCATCCCCCGCCCCCTTGTCGCCGCGGGTAGTTAACTGCGGTGAATCCCGGCGCCCCGACCGACCGTACCATACGTCAACCGTTGAGGTGCTTTTCCCCTGATGTTGATCGCTCGCCCGGGGATTGCGTACTGGCATCGCGTCTATAGCTCGAAGACGATTATGTTCGAGTCGATCGGGTTATTTTTGAACGACGAGAAGAAACGAGTTGTTTTTTTTGTTTTATAGAAATTCTCCAGTGGTTTTTCTCCTCGTTAAATTTGCAGTTTTCTTTGTATGATTTATCGCAGTTAAAATAGCAAGGGTAACATTTCACATTTCTAATTCAGTGATTTCAGAGAAAATTTTTTATCGAGAGACACGATTGTGTCTCGCGTCAAATTCATGCGCACACAGCTCGCGCGTATAGAATAACATAAATATGCGCGTGTGAGAAGAGCTTTTTTTTGTTTTTGTTCACATTGCAGATTTTGCAATACGTAAACTGCGGATTTTGTTTCCACATATTGTTTCGAGTCTATAGAAAAAATAAAGATATTCTGGTGTATTTTTTCAAGCTGTTGCGCGAGTATACACAGATAGAAAACTCCGGCCCGGGGTCTGTGTTCTCTCAATATATCGTAAATATCACAAACAAAAAAAGAGACATTTTTCTCTCTGTTAAAGAGCGTGTATAAAGTTTTACGAGAATTTATCCTCACAGTTTTGTCATGCAATAAATTTTCTTGTAACCAAAGTACAATCAGATTAACGATAATTCATATAAAGAAAATCACTCGATTAAAAGTATCAGCGGCGAGTAATCTGAACTCTGATCTGCTCTCTGACAGGCAAATTTTGCGATATCGTAAATCGATGAGATAACAAATCTCTCGGCGATATCGCGCGATTATTATTCCCAATATTTCCCGCTGGAACTTGCCGTCTAAATATCGCGCGGCGATAATTACGGCAATTTTGCCACGGCACAGCAATTTGCGCGCCCGAGGAATTGTCACAATTAGCAACGCAACGCGATACTTTTATTTACTTTTCCACTCAAAATCGACGATGTATTTCCATCTCGTTCGATATTTCAAAAATGTTTCCAAACCAATCACTCTCTCTCTACGAGCGAAGTTGAATTTAAAATTGTCCGGAGGGGAGGAGGGAAGGGGAGAAAATCACAACTCGCGCGCACTTTAATAACAGAGTTTGAAAATCAATTGCATGTTTAATAACAAGCAATCTGCCAGTCGGCACTATATTTAATCGCTCGCATGTAAAATATACGCAAGTAAACGAGAAAACGCGTAACAGTAATGCGTCAGTTTGCGTCAAAAAATAAAATATTTTCGATTTGAATATTTTTTGCTGTTGAAGATTTTTTCTAGATTCTAGTTTATGTTTTATCTCGATATTTGGTAAACAAAATCACAAAACACAAAGAAAGAATTTTCAATATTTCGGGAAGTAACTTTCTCTCATGGCGATGAGAGATATTCCTACATTCCGAATTCGTCGAGGAAGCCTATCGTCTTCTGAAGAAACGACTTCCGGGAACATCTTGTGTGCGCAACGTGTGCGAATGTCCCGAGCTCGTGCGAACACGTGTGAACACTCAAAGTGGCGCGGGGAAGGACACACGTGTATGCCAAGAACCTTAATCCAAGATTGCGTCTCGAAGTCTTGCGAGGGATGGTGGCGAGAAAGGAAGGGGACTGTTTCGTAGTAACGGGAGGGAGGGTTTTCTCAGGAAGTAGGGACGGCCGAGAAGACGCCCTCCAGAGGGACTCTCAAGAATTCCGCCGATTCGCGAGGAAGAAGTCGAGACTATCCCCTTCACCGTCACCGTCGCCGCCACTCCGGGGATCTATTCGGGGAGCAGACGTTGGGTAGGCACCTTGGCATAGATATCCGATAAGATTTCTCCCGGGACGTGGCCCAGGACGTCGCCACGAGGATCTTCTCTTGCTCCTCTCTCGCTGCGATGAAACCGGGCTGATCGCGGAACCTGATCACGTATGGCGAGCGTGTGCGTCCGGCATTTAAAATTATCGGATAGAGACTCTCTCACCCTCTTCTTCGCGCGAAATATACAGGGTGAATTGATCGAACTTTACGACAGGAAGCAACCCAGACAGCTTTTACCGCAAATGGAAATTGTGTGTCCGCGAACGCAGTTGTTGTGTGAATAATGTCAATGTAATCAATATTTGACACTTTATCGCAGATATGTTCAGATGTTTGCATCGCATATACGTGTTATACTCTCCGATCCGTATGACGAATTGTAAATGTCATTTAAAAAATTTAGAAGTAACATTTTTTTTCAATTTATATTAATTCCAACAGTGTCAAAGAAACGAAAAAACAAAAGGTAAATAACTTTGAACACCGTGTGTGTTAGCGACCTAAAAAGTATTGAAAAACAATTTTTACACGAGTTTCGCAAAAACTGTAGCTCCGGATATCAAAGGGTTAATCTCGGGATCGCAGCGACGTGGATTAATTCGCCGACGTGTAACGCTCGCACGTGTCGCGCGAGTAAAACACAACGTAGCCCCCGAGTATCGCGCTTTTTGCGATTCAAATCTCGAGCCGGACGACTCTAATGACCGAGGAAGGGCTTTTCCAAGTGCAAGGAGAGAGAGAGAGGGAGGGAGAGGGAGAGAGACGAAGACGGGAGTACACATCGTGAGATCGACGTGCGAGTCGTTAAACTCACCTTGGGGACAGTAAACTACCGTGCCGAGGGTTGAAACGAAGGGACAACACTCCGATGTTCTCCTCCGCTAAGTGCAAAGGACACGAAAGGGACGACGAATTGTCCCGGATGGATCGTCCAACAAATAAATACAGATCCTAGGTCGAGATTCGGAGGGTAGATTGATGGGGCAGATAGTTGGATTAGAGACAAGTTTATGTGGAAATTAATGAAACTTAATCTTTATATTTTCAAAGGGAGATAAAATGTATCTTTAAAAACGTCTCATTAAGAAAAATATTGTCCCGTGTATTGCGAAAATTAAAATGGCAAACAAGACGTTTCCTTTAATGCCGTCTTAGTTAATGCTATTGCTAAGAGTAAAAAGCTATTAGTCTCGGATCAGAAAAAAAGTCGCTCTGCGCTTCTTCGAATTCGATAAGTAAGGTGAGAAAAATCTTGGCGACAAGTACGACGAAGAAGCTAAGAAGAAGACGAGAAGAGCCTGCAGGTCCGGAGGGACTGTCTCTGAGATTTCATTACGTCGCGGGACAAAGTTCCCTGCGAGACGGAACAACTAAATTAACGTCGTTAATTACATCTCGCGATAAAGTGTAGGAGTAAGCAAAGGCGCGAAGGTAGCGGCGGTGAGAGCCGGGAATCGAATTGAAGACGAAGAGGGATACGAAGGTCGAGATGAGAGAGAGAGAGAGAGAGAGAGAGAGAGAGAGAGAGAGCGTAGGAATAAACACAATTCAATGCGCGTGCCGCGCGCGAAAGAAAGTCGAGCGGCGAAAAAGCGGTGCACGCGAGTGAGTGTCAACGCGAGTGTCAAGGGGAGCGAAATGAGCGTTTAAGTTCGTCGGAAGCGAGGCCGCAATGAAACGCAAACTGAGTAAGCACTGTCGGTATTACGCGAGTGGAGCCGCGTAAAAAGTGGTTACGCCAAACGTAGACCGCCGCGAAAAGTGAGTAAGATTAAAGTCAAGGAGCTCGCTTAATCTCCCATTTGAATAATAGCAGACCGGCGCGGGTCACGAACATATCCAGAGTCCGCCAACCAATCAAGTCAGCCAGCCGGCCGACCGGTCGGAACGGCTGGAGTAACTCTAACAGAATTATTCAACCCACTTTTGTAAATGACTCGCCTCGAGCTTCTCCGGTCGCTGAGCGGTTACCATACGTTCGATCTTTTTACACACGTGACGTCGAAAGGCCTTGTTAGCGGGACTGTCATCGGAGCGTCGCTACGCTCGTCGTTTCGCGTTATCGACGAACGAACATTTTCATGCAGTTAAAAGCGAATTTTACTTATCGAATTTCAGAGAGTGAGAGAGCTTGGGTTTTTTTTTTTTTTTAAGAATTCAAGTTGATCACTCGCGATGGTAAAGCGCGACAGTCTACGATTTATCTTGTTTACATAATTACATTATCGAAATTTTCATTCAGTAATGTTATCACGTACAATGGAGTGTGCTGGATAAATTGAGTAGCTTTTTGTTTCTTTTATAAACTGCACAGAAAAAACTGGAGTTGCTTCGATTAAAGTCGACGGACTGCCACAAAAATAAATAATTCATTAAATTGCGATTAATTTAATGTCTAGATTCTTGAAGCAACTGATGTGTGTAGCGCAATAATATTGATGTTGCATCAACGGGGATATATTTCAATTAAATTGATGTTGTTGATTCAACATCATTTTTTTTTCAGTGTGGTGATAAAAAAAGTAACAGTTATCAAAGTAACAGTTTTACTCGGTGAAATATTCTGTAGAAAAAATATGCATAGAAATTGGTTCAAAATAACATCAAGTTTAGTCGCAATGAGTGGAACTCGATAGCAATATCTGTCGATAGCTCGCAGTAAGTTTTGATCAGGACCGTGACGCGCGCACAGGACTTCAGGTATGTCGTCTGCGCAAGCGAAGTCTCTTGCATCCTGCTCGGCTCGCTCGGACTGACTAACAAACCGCGTTTCATTAAAACGCGGTAACCCGCCGAATCGGCGGTAATTGAATCGACGGCTGTCTATCGAACTGAGTCCGTTTGGACGCGGCTGCGAGCTGCGGCGGAGAGTAACTTTTGGTTTCGGAAGTTCGGCCGCGTGTCGGGACCGGAAGTATGCGCGCGTTCAGGCCGGCGCTGCGCTCCGGCGAATCCGGCAAGATCGGAATTCGAAACTCCGTTCAGTTCCGGTCTGCGGCGACAGCGTCAGCTCGGAGGATGCGGATGGATGGGTGTCCTGTAGCCAGACTTGCCGGCAAGTATTTGGGATTAATCCGAAGATTAATCCTCCATCTGTTCCTCCTCTAGAAATTCTGACCTCTTAATTAAACTTTCATTCAACAATTTTTTTTTTTCGATAGTGCTTTTTGTTATAACGACATCTGGAAGTGACATCAAAACTCGAATAGAAATTCTGATTTTTGTTTTGTAGAGATTAAAAAATTCTTTTTTTATCCTTGTAGTAAATTGCAGGTTTGCTTCATGTAAGAAAATACTTGCGTATCTTGCCGGAACAAATAATTTCATTGCGTCGACGTTTTCGTTGAATACTTCTATGAGAAAACACGCGCGCGGAAAATCAAATCTCTACGCGCGCTCCCGCGTGGAATTATTTAGTTATCTGTTTATTCGTGGATTCTCGAAGATACGTTTGGCAAATTGCACTACGTTGCGTTCGCGATATCAATTTTCGCGAGAGCCGTAGCGGCGGAAGCAACGCGGAATAACATCGCATTTATTTACACGGCCTCGCTAACAATATCCGTTGTGTATGAATCGTAAATGAACATCCTCAATGTTGCAGATAGCTCGTTCGCAAGGGTATCAGGCGATGTAACGTATGCACCATCGATATCATCCCTTTCTCTCTCTCTCTTACACAAAACAAAACGATAGCGAGCGAAAACGTTTCATCCGTGTGTATCGTAGAGAACGACCTCTTAAATAATGGAGGGCCGAAAGTTCAAAGCCGAGTGGCGTAGTTTGGACGGGCTTCTCGAAACGCTCGACGGACGTCGAATGCGAGAGATGCGGATGTGGATGCGTATATGAAGCGCTACGAATTGAGCGTGCCTCTCTTAACGTCGCTCCGAACTTGGAATATTCATGAGACCCGCTCGCACAGCCACCGAGAATCCGCACAAATGTTTCCGGATTAATATTTGAGATCTTAGGTCGGTCGGATCCGCGCAGACGGCTCGGGCGGGGAAAAGAAAACGAAGCGGAAGAACCCAACCTTTCCCCGCTATGAATCACGGGTGATGCCTCGGCATCGACCCGGAGTTCCCATCTTCGCGTCTCGTTACTTAAGGATACGAGTCTTGCGAGATCAGCGAACAAAGATTGCGTGTCGGCATCCCGACGATATTTTAATACGGAAAAATATCGATCGCTTTCAAGCCGTCGTCTTTCTCGCGAGTTGTTTGAAAACTCGAACCTTTAACTCAAGCACGACTAAGTAAGCTTCAGTTTAAATTATAGTTCATCCAAACTACATCGAATTAAAGTTGATAAATATATAGTTTGCATTCCGAAATTGCAATAACATGTTTATTTCCCGTACTTTGGAGTGTAGTTGCAAGTTCTGATTTTCCCCCCGCTGCATCCACATTTCGCATTTGAAACTCCGGCGCACGGTCGTTATTCGTCGAAGAAATGCCGAAAATTTCGGCGCGCACCTATCGCCCCGATAACACCATCGCGATCCCCACGCGCGAAACTCCATAACTATGCAAATAATATACGACAGGATTTCGAGCTGCCTCGGAGAGTATGGCTCAGCACTTCGTACGAGAACGCGCGCACCGACTTAATTGGAAACTCGGATATTTGCAAAATCCACTTAATAATATCGCGCGCGGTTTTGTTAGAAAATTATTGTTTTTGAATTACGGAAGCCCGCAACGACGTAAAATCGCGACTTATACTGTGTAGCAGCTAGATATCGATTCCCGCGCGTTTCCCGGTAACTACCCGAAGAAAATTACATCTTCCAAAATGGAACTGCGTCATGTTACGGTTATTATATTTACGCTTCTAGTCCCGATCGCGTATGGAGCTCGGTTAACTCTGATAGAAATTCATGACGGCAAACCAAATTTTATTTCGTAAAATTTTAACGAGAATTTAACTTTTGTTGAAAATTTGATTTACTTGTTTCACGTATAAAAGACATAACATGTTTTTCATGAAAAAAAACAAAAAAAAAACAAAAAAAAACAAAAAAAAAAAACGGTGGTTAACTTGACGATATTTGGTGTGAAAATTTTGAGATGAGTCTACCAGTCTATATAGCTTTTTCGATTATATACGTTCATATGTAAATTGATTGTGCAATTCCGTACGTTGGCGAGCTCGTCAACAAACAATTAGTCGAAAGATGATCTCGAGAACGATCATTCTCTCGATGTATTCATATCCATTCGTCCGATCAGATCGATCCTGAAGGCTGACCCACTAACGTCCGCCAATTAGAAGTAGCAGACCGCGAATTAACCCCTGGCAATTGGCGCTAATCCCAGTAATTGCGTTCACACCGATCGGTCGAACTTTTCTCGCGCCTCTTCTCCGTTTTCTCCTTGCTTCGAGAAATTGCGGACGTATCAGACGTGCTTTAATCCAGAAGTGATCTACGTCGTGATCGAGTAAATTTCAAGTAAAATGCATTTTGTGATTTGCGCTTTAACAATTTTATCTCTTCAAATTAAGAAGAAAACTTCTTCAGATTCTTTTTCATCTCTTATTATATTTCATACACGCGACAACATTAAAAATAATTTTAAACGAAAAACATGTATTTATTATAAAATTAATTTATTATAGAATCAATTAATTCTTTCCGTCTTTTTTCTGGATAAAAAAAATTGGTTCACGAACACGTTAACATGTTAAAAATTAATTGATTAAAAACTGCTCTCTTTCTTTTTTGTACTTTTTATTTATTTTTATTTCATTTCGCTTTTTTCACTATCTCAGCAAGAATTCGCACATATATATATATTTTTTTTAATAAAAAGAGAACTAGTTCTCTTTCTCTCGCTTTCCAGAAATCCTATCTCCGAATGTAACAAAAATGAGCTTAGTACCTAGGGAGAGGTAAGACGAGGAACAGACGAAGCGGATTAGAACCGTCGGATCAAGAAAAAAGTTCGTGCGCCGGTTTAAGCGCGACGCAGTTATATAAATGCATTCGCGCTTTCTCACTAATAGAAATGAATGTTATTCTCTGTCGCAGTGAATCACCATGAGGGTAATCTCATGGAACTCACCAGTAGAACAGTATCCACTCTGTCACATTTGCTCATACTTCGTTATGTCTTTTTTAATTATTTGGTCATTATTTGATTTCAATCTGATATTTAACTGAGTAACTATCAAATGTATATGAAAAAATATAACGCTACGTGTAACATAATAAAACGCAACGATTTAAAATGTTATTTTATCTCGGATTTTTCGGTGAAAATGTGCGAGTTTTCCAAAAATTGTGCCTTTTAACTGCTACAGTTTTTATCGCTTTTCGTGTAGTTTGCTCTTTGCAAAATGAACTCTCGTATGTAATATATAACGTACGTACATTTTTGTATAACTCAAATACTCACGTAGTTTATTGAATAACCTATTCTTTGATTACGTTTTATTAATACAATAATGTTAATAAATTAATAATTAATGTTTTTCAATAAACTAAAAAAACATCGTTATTGTATCAACCCCGGCTCCGGGGTTTATTAACATCTCGCGAGTGTAAGTGAGACCAAGATATTCGCGTTTTTACATAAAAAGAAACTCACGCGTGGTGAGGATTATTTCAATTTCATTAATTTTCACATTTTTTCTTTCATTATTCATATTAACATCAAAAACACATATTCGGAAAAAAACTCAGACTATTTTACATTTGTATAACACGTTTGCTCGAACACCTGTCGCTCCGCGCGAAGACTCGAACTACTTTCCGCGTGAGACCCCCAGTAGTACGAGAAGGTTTTCACCGACGCGAGTTCGATCATTTATTAACGCCTCGAGAACGTGGGTCTGATATTTCGCATTTTTACGGACAGGCATAATCGAATACGGTTTGAATACATTTTTATGCCGTGTGCAACGAGCAGAGGTATGACATAAGTACGTCGTAGAACGCTGATCGAAAATGTTAGCGTCATAACACTCGAGCGCGAACGTCGGCGCGTTTCAAACGGTCGCGCGTGTACGTGCAAGCGATACGCGTGTATTCGTGGACTGTGCGGATAAACATCGCATTACTGAAGTCGAGCACGTAAGGTCCCCATCGATGGGGTAAATAAATAAATAATATACGGTCACATCTCGAGGAGAGGAGTGTGTACGATGTCGATACTGCGCACGTACAATTCGCATTTGCGCGTCTCTCTCTCTCTCCTTCTCTCGGAACAGTATGACGCCCGTGCATTTTTCGCAGACAACGTCCGACGGACCCGTCGTAAAATCGTACGCGCGCGTTTATCTCTCACGTGCGAGCGCTTCCGGCTCGGCGCGGCTCTATTTCGGGGCAAGACACATCGGCGCGCCAAGATAATGGAGCAGAAAAGCAGGTAAAACGCGGTGAGCAACGACCGAGACTTATTCCGCACGGCGTATTTCGGAACGAATGGGGAGATCGGCTCGATCTCCCCGAACGGCGACCTGGTCACCTAAATCTCTTTTCA
This sequence comes from Pseudomyrmex pallidus, assembly GCA_014825455.1. Taxonomy (NCBI): domain Eukaryota; kingdom Metazoa; phylum Arthropoda; class Insecta; order Hymenoptera; family Formicidae; genus Pseudomyrmex; species Pseudomyrmex pallidus. The sequence continues at coordinate 9,015 of QVNV01014293.1, read as the reverse complement.
TCGTCTTTTTACGTACGTTCGAATTCAGCAGAATATTGGTTATCTAAGTATGCGTAATTTCATTAAAAGCTCTGATAAATCTGGTTTTTACGTCTGTAACAACGGGTACAAACTAGTCGAGTAATTAAATAAAAAAACATCACATGAAAGTTTTATACACACACGTCTTGCCGACTGTAAAGCTTGTTAAAGTGGAAAGAGTTCGCGCCGTCGAGCATTCAACGAATTAAAATTCAACACGGTAAGAGAGATCTCGATGAAATATATTGTACTTTATTATTTATAAAAATCTCTCGTTTTACGATACTAAAAATGGAGATTGATTTTTATTAGCTTACTATCGCGAAAACGAAGTATTCGATACGTAATATTGATACAAATTACATCGAGTTATAGATCGCGGTATGTGAGCTGGCGATACGATAAATAAAAATATCGTTGCCACGTTGAACCCGAGCGTTTCTAGGTCGGTTATCAGGCGGGGTAGAATTACCGGTAATGCACCGGGGAAGCGATCGGTCGGATTCGTCGGCGTAACCGTCGATACCGAAAATCCGAGGTAACAGTTTTCCGACGAAAAATGCCAGATTGTGCCGGCACCCTCCGCCGTCGAAACAAAGTTAGAGGCGGCATTGTTCGTACGGGCATCGTATCGTACGATTTTATTGCACGGTACTTTTGCCGATTGGATGGACCGGGCGCATAGATAGCAGCCGCGCCGTCGTCGCTGTTCGAAAGTTCGTTGCAAGACAAAGAGAGGGAGAGAGATAGAGAGAGAGAGAGGGGGGAGAGGGAGAGAGAGAGGGAATGCACACGCGATTCGCGAAATCGGATTTTTTTTTTTTTTTTTTACAGATGTGGAAATCTGTGGAACCGTTATTGCCATTGGCACGATTACGTCATGCACGAATTCTTTTTTTTTTGATAAAAGAAAAACAAAAAGAACGACTTGTTCAAACGTTACCTATGTGCGATGAATAGTCGGCAACGATATAGTTGTTTTATCTAGATGATTTTTTTTAGAAAAACGACGAACTCTTTTCCCTGTATCTATATTGTGACAAAGAGTTTTTTTGGTTAAAAGAGAAAAAAAGGACGCGCGCGATGTGACATTTTTCGAACAATAGCAAGAAAAATGACGCGTTTCGTGTACTTGTCAATATTTCTTCATTTGATTTTCTATTTGCACGAAATTTATTCAGAGATGTGAGTATACACATTTACAAATATTTAGATAATCTCGAATTGTGTGCTTCATTTTTTACAAACTTTTACAAGTGGAAATTTCACTGGCATATTTTGACAAGTCTCGTGAAAGGACAGAAGATTGCATGAATAGTTAAAATCAATTCAGAAGCGAATTGTAATTTCGTCAGAACGAAACAAACTTTTCCCATGATTCATTTTAAATATTATCATTATTCATTATAAATATTTTCATTTAATTCTCCGGATCGCTAATATATTTTATGAGAAATATAATATAACGAAATAATGTTAAATTATCTCTTTAAACAAAACTCTCACAGTTGTTCGCAATTAAATCTCTGTAAGATTTGCTTATTTTAATATTAGATATCTTCGCAGAATCTCTGACGCACATTTGGATATTATTTTTTGAGAGTGATATTGACTTAAAGTGCCATTTGTTAAAGCGCGGTTTTCACAACTTGAGGGAAAGTTCATTTTCGAACTTGAGTCGCTTAAAAAAAGAAAGTGACTGATTTGCTCACGTTTTGTAAACGCATTTAAAATGAAAGAAAGAAAAAGAGAGAGAGAGAGGAGAGACGCGCAGCAATGCGCCCCCTTTTCCTTATGCAAAGAACGAAGTTGAAAAATAATCTCGAGGATTGAGAAAAAGTTTTTCTCTTAAGGGAAAAACGTGCCGGTTTTCGCGGCGGATGGCGCGACACACCCGACGACGGGCAACCTGACTGCGGCGCCATGGGCACGTGGTGTCATTCCCAGGGGCGTTAAAATTAAGCCGTGGAAAGCCTGCTGTTTCCTGATTAAATCTTATTTTTACAAAAAGAGATTTCTGTTCTTCAAACACATAGAACACGCGTGTAAAACATTAAATAGAAAATACTTTTTGCGCCACTTGTGCGTTTGCTAACCGACATATATAGAAAAGCAAAACCGAAGGTTGACAGCAGTCGGCGGTGTAAAAAGAAAAGGATCTCGGCGCCCGGTGAACCGGGCGAAATTGCGGATTATGCGGACTTTCTGCGCGCGCGCATTTTCTGCGTCGCGTTTTCTCCGCTCGCGTTAAAGCGGCCTTCGCGTTTTTACATTAAAATTCATGGAATAATAATGCGGTGCTCGATCGCAAATACCCCCGACTATTCAGCTTAGTAACCGGGGAAAGAGATTTCAAGACAACAGCCGAATCGAAAGAAGCTAATTTAACCATAAAGCGCCGTATCTTTCCATTTGCCACAAAATGTCAGACATTTCATGAAAACCTACATGCGTAACATATCTCACATTCATACACTTCCCGTAATACCTGCAGAATCTTTTTAATTACTCGTGACGCTCAACATCACAGAAGTCTGCAAGTGTATAATCGCTCGATGCGGTTGGTGCTTTAAATTCCACATCGGTCTGTCCGGAACCCCGTTGCGCTTTAGTATTAATGGGAACCTACTCCGCATCCCCGCCGCTCACCCCTGTGTCGTTACTCTCCGACGTATCAATTTATTCCTCTGCAAACGAGTTACGTATATATCTTCGATAAACTGTATTGCTACTACGTACACGTGACGTCAATACTTAATGGAGTCGTTAAATTTTATCGCTTTCTTTTGGATTATTGTGCCCGTCCGAGACTTTAATGGCATTAAATATCGACAAGACGACACACCTACGCGCGACAATGAAAGGAAAGTGACGATCAATAATTTTACGCGTTCGAACGGCGTAATTGTAAAGTGGAACGCGCGACAAACTTAACACACACACACAAATATCGTTCCGCAAAAATGTAACAGCCGATGTGTGACCGATATAACGATTTGGTGTTAGCTTACGAGGGAAATGGGGGTTAAATTAATTTTAAAATGTTAATACGGTTTATCACAACGTAGTTTCAGATTCGCGCGTTGTTCCGCGCGTGTTTTGCCGTGTTTATGCCGTGTAAATCAGCGACGATTAATATTATATTGCGCGTTATTGATTTTTGTCCACTCGCAACACACTCTTCTTTAATTACCGGTAATATCAATTGGCGAGCGCGCGCGGTGATGTTAATCGCCAACTATTTCTCTCGAACGAGTGCAATATTAAAGCCGGCATTATATTCCGTTAAACGGATAATGGACGAACCGTTCGGCGCAATCGTTTACAAAATTGAATCACTCAAACAATCTGAGTGGCGTATTTTTGGCTTCTCTCCCGATCTATATGGCGGATTTGATATTGATCGCGATTCGACATACATTTCGCCTATGTGTCACGTTCCGCGGCGACTGACGTTCTTTGACGAGTAGTTGTGACGGCCTCATGAAAGAAGAGAGTTACTCGAAATGGAATCGTCACGTAAGTCGTTACAGACGGCTTCAAAACGATGCAGTAGTTCGGTAAATATTGGCAAAGCTGAGATAAGTGTCACGCCAGCGATCCGAATAGCGTCACGTTCAAAAATGTGACAACATCGCGAACTGTGTCGCTTGTCAATGCGGTTCAATCAGAAAAATAAAATACCACACAGTGTGTCGATCTCTTATACATTTGACATCGATAAACGCGATATTTTAGTTCGTTTGACTATAAATTTGTTTTACGTGTCACGTTTGCTTCAACCTTGTTTCGTTATCTTTTTATTCTTGTTATTTAAGCACAGCAGAATATATTATTCATGAAATGTATCTTACAACAATGAGCGTGTGCGATAGCGTGTTTCTCCCCCCGAGCATTTTTAATTACGCCGCTATCTCGAGGCAGGAAATATGTGCGCGGAGAAAAAAACGCAACAAAGTCATCGATGTAGACGCGCACTCGTGTCGCGAATCATGTCAAAGTTGCGACCCGCGAATACGACGAAGAAACGAAAGAGAAAGAGACAGAGTATCGGAGGGGAGGGTGGTATTGGATTGAGTATTCCATATTTTCCGCGCTCGGCCGACCGGAAGAGCGGCAGGCCGCCCGCCCGAGCGGAAGATCCGACAAAAGCGACTTATTGGCTCGACATTACCTCGACCGGCTTCCTCGGTAGAGAACGACGCCGAGCGCACAAAGGATTATTACGATTTACCGACGAATTTCTGTTCCTTTCGTTTGAGATTTTTTTTTTCGTCGCGACAGTTTCTGCCGCGACACGAACAATCTTCGTCGCGTACCTTGACGATGCCTCGGACATTCCGTCGTGTCAACACAACACGGTCGGTGAGAAGAGTAATCATTTCCGCGTTATTCCAAGCACGCGCCCTTTATCCGACGGTCCCGGAAAATTGTTTATCGATGGTGCGGACGTCGGGACGGATAACGACTTAAAGATTACCCAGCCTCCATTTATTCGCTGGCACAGCTTCGAAAAATACGGGTTTGAAGCGTGCGTTTCTCGAACAAAATTGGTTGGTTGACGCGCTATATTTCTCTCGTGTATTTCTATCGTTCCATTATAACGTTAGATAAATTTTGAAAAAAAAAAATAAAAACTTCCATTTTATTCTCATCGAAGAAATATGTAATTGTTTTTAATCTTTCGGGCAACAGCTTTCGAGAAAATCAAAACTTGCCAATCTTTGTCGCACGCTTGACGTAAATCCAAGCCCAATTTTGTCCCCTAACAAAGTAAACGTGCCCGCCCGCGGCAAAAGCAAAAACACAGCGAGCAAATGACAGGAAGCATTTTAGTCGGTTAATCGCGCGGTTCACACGGATCGATACCGCAATTAGGTTAAATCGTCGGACCTTTTGTTTCGTCGCGGCGCTGAAACGTCGTTTATTATCCGCTTATATAATCCGACCGGATATATGTACGTCGACGTCGTTTTCGAGAATCTCGCGTTCTTTGTGACTTTTGGCGGATTAATTATCGGTTTTATATCCGATTATATATGTATTATATTTGCGAAGCAAATCGAGCGTGGACCATCGTCGATATCGAAACAGCCCGGGTATAATCGAGGTATCCGATTATCTTCTAGTATTGATCACTGTTACGGGCCCCTTCCCGCCGCATTTTGCGGTGCGACGCGCGTTTATTTGGAGAAGGAGCGCGTGCGTTATAAATATACAGCAGATTAAACTGAAACACACACACACATATACATATATATATATAAAAGCATATTAACATTTATGACAATGAGAAGCTATAACGTGCCCCCGCCGCGTGCAACGTTTATTTGCAGGAAGCCGATTTGCAATGCATCTTCCGTTACGCTTCCGTTCCATCGTGCACGCATCTATGTATTATACATACGTGCATACGTGTAGCCGGTGTTAACAAAGAAAGAAAAAAAATAGAGAAGGTGCAATGAACCCCCTAACGCGCGACACAGTCGACCGCGTTTCAACTCTCCCGTTGCTGTCTCGGCTCGTTATATCAGATGCGCTCTTTCGGCGCAAAAATTATCAGCGAACGCGCCTAATGGCCCTTGCACGGTCGGCGCGAATTGACGCGATAACGCGTCTCTGAATTCGCGAAGCGTTATAGGTTTTCGGAGATCTTAAGCGGGGATCTCTCGTCAGTGTGTTTCTCGCGCGTTGAAATTGTCAGGTAAAGAATATATCGCCAGGTTCTCACGGTCACAAAAGGCTTCCAAATGCGCAGAGAAATTGCCGGAACGACATAGCGCTCCGTTTAAAAAAGCTCTCTTTTTTTCCAAGAGGGGTTAATTAAAGCCGGGTAATACGAGCAGCGAGAGCAAGAATCGAAGGCGCGACGCGGCAGGAAAAAGTTGAAAGAAAACGGCGATGTAACGCGGATCGATATATGCTCGCCGTAAACGAGGTCTGGTATCTTATCTCTGCTGTTTTATTTACGTTTTTTTTCCCCATAATTTTTTTTTTTCGTCTCTTTCTCATTCCTAAATTAGAGATCGCTTTACAACGTCTAGTAAAATGGATCGGAGCCGCGTGCTATAGCTTTTAAAATATGTAAAGCACATAATGGACATTTAAAATACACGTAAAGAGAGTGCGTATAATGGGTATGTGTTTAATGATAATACCCTCCTCTACGAACTTATATCGATTTCAGCATCAAAACCCTCAACGAAGTTCGCGCAAGTTAGCATCGTAATCTTGCCTGCGGCAGAGATAAAGTCGATGTGGGTCGGGTATCGGTGGGCCAACGTCCCGCCGGGACACACCTGTCGTCGACGCATAACCGCGGTCGCGATTTGTCGATGCCGGATTTCATTAACAAGTTTGATTTAATTGCCGCGCTGCAATCTAACCCTGCGCGCGAACCTTTAATTACATCCTCCATTTATAAATCATTAATTTTCCAAATTCGGAGCGACGCAGCGTGTGTCCCGCTCTCTCTCTCTTTCTCTTTCTCGTGAGAGCGTCGAATGTGTGCGTGCGTGTGTGTGTATGTGTGGATACTCGTATAAATTACTTCTAGTTCCCTAAATAATTTGAAAGCTTCTTCTCAATGAATCAAGGCGAGGCTTACGGAAATTAACCGGAGGAGGATGTTTTGCGGAGACGCAAATTTCGAACGTTTATTGCGCGACGCACGAGCAGGAAATTGAAAATTGAACATTTATTGAAACGCGCGCATATTTGACAAAAATAAATGTTAAATAATCATTGAATATTTATGTCACGGAATAAAAACAATTCATTTATAGGCATTGTCAGCGGGACGCTTTTATACTCGTCAATCTAAAGTTTTGCAGCTTTAGATCCGCCGATGTACGCGCGAAATAATCCGATGCTCAACGATTTTTTTTCGGACATTTTCACGGGAACTACTGCAAATAAAAGAAATCGAGAGAAATGCGCGCAACATTGTCTAAACGATTTTCGCGGCGTACAGCTGGCGTAACAGCGCGGCGTGCGCAACAATAAAATGTGATGTTACATCGCGAAACATGTAAACCGACCTTTACAGCCTCCATTGGTCGGACCTCTTTACGGTAGCCAATACATTTCAATCCAGGCGTTAAATACTCGACTCTACGAGCTCGCTCCAAGCTCGGCTTCAAATTACGTTGGCTCACATCGTGTCTGTGCATGGGATTTGTGCTTATACATATATATATATATATATATATCTCTCTCTTTTTCTCTCTCTTCACCGAGATTCTTCGTTCGCGCCGTCTCTATTATCGATCTTCATCGAGCGTTCTATGAGGTCGGCGGGAGCCTATTCGACTTCTTTTTAAAGCCGCGCGATTGACTCCACACGCTTGTCGATAGATTAAAATTGCAATCCGCGCGCTTATATATAGGTGGAACCGGAGCAAGACGGGGTGAGAGATTGCCAGAGCGTCTTCGGATCGTCTTCTTTGATCGACGTTGATCCGATCGATTCTCGTATCCACCGGGGATGATACGAGAATGATAGCGCGCGGGAGCGACGCGCGCTGATTTTGTTCCGCGCGCGCGCGTCTCCAATTTCTTCCCGTCGATTTGAAGGAAGACGTTGCTCGAGTGCCTAACGAGCGCTCCTTTCAAGCGCGGCTGACTCTCGCGAGATTAAAATCGCTCGCTTTCTTCCGTCCGGATTTAACGAAAGCGCAAGACCGACTGTCTCTCGCTTGAACGAACAGATATTCTATATATAAGTTGCAATGTAGGTAAATTTTTCCGCTAGGGAAATTTCGTAAGCGATTGAAATACATAATTTACTTTTATGTCGATAATTTAATATATCCGTGAAACAATTTACGAAAGCTTCGAAGATTTTTCTGAACAAGTACAGGTTCTATTATTAGAATTGATTAATTGATGTACGTACGCGATAGCATTTTCCAGGGCGAGAGCTTACATGGAAACCGCGTGACGTACGTCGGTTGCGTGAACCGTCGGGGATCGATAGCTCAAATAATAAGCCGTTCGGCGAAACAATTAGAGGATCGATTACGTCGGCGCACCCATTCGGCTCGTCTTCAATTCTCTTCGAGTTAATCCGTGATAACAGGAGGCGCTCATCAAATCGGTATCGACAGAGACATTTCAGGGATAACGAGCCGAATCACAAGAGGGAGAGAGAGAGAGAGAGAGTTGAAAGGCACCGTATTGGAGAGACTCTCATAATAGATCAAAATTGCTTGTTAATGCCTTGCAATTTCCGCAAATTGACGGAGTGCCACGAATAAACATCGCGGAATTTCGTGAATTATTCTTCTCATATTTCCAACAACGTGCTCTTTGTAAAACCAAATAACAAATACATAATTGCTTAAAACGAGATTTGAGGAAAAACTTCTAGATATTTTATACATTAATCTCTCTGAGATATCGAGCAGCTGGCAATTTCTTAATTCTGCTGTGATTAAATCCGAGAAACAAAATAAACTCCAAGAGTCTATATATTTAATCGCTTCGAAATCGAGTGCTAATTTCTAATAATAGGTGATCTTTATCAGAGATCGCGGCGTGGATCGGCAAAAGTACAGACCGGCTCACAAGCCCCGCTCGCGATAGATCAAAAGTTGTTCTCCGCCATCCCTACGCACCCCTCAATCGAAAAGGTGCGGGTGAGATTTCTCTAGGTCTGAATTACGCATCGCAAGTTCTAAATCATCTTCAATCGATTCCGCGAATCGAAACCCCTCCCGAAGAGCCCAGAACGGTCTGGCGCCACTGTTTATTTGTTATTCGAACTTCAGACGGAATGAAGAAAGCCGGCGGCGGCATCGTCCGCCCACCTTTGCCGCGCTTCTAATTTCTTCGTCCCCGCGGGCTCTTATCGAAAGATTTATGGCGAGCTGAACGATACTTAGCAGAAGCACGGAGATTCATCCTTCCTCTCTGTGTGTGTTTCCCGTTCCCTCTCGTTTCTCTCTCTCTCTCTCTCTCTCTCTCTCTCTCTCTCTCTCTCTCTCTCTCTCT
>QVNV01014290.1:0-23771 GCA_014825455.1 Pseudomyrmex pallidus | reverse complement strand
AAAAAAATTACGTAGATAAAATTATAGATGCTTGAACCTTCGTCGCGTATACATAGCACTGAGAAACCGCAAGGATTGACAGGCTGTCGATTAATGGTAATGGATATGGAGGTAGACAAAAAGCGGACAGACCGGTGACGAAGATGACAAGTAGAGATGATCTCCATTCCCGAGATGCTATCTCGGGTTCGGAGAGAAGACGAGAAACCAATTCTCGCGCGCGCGGTAGAACGGCGGGCGGTAGCGCCTATCGCTCTTTTCGGTCGTTAAGTCTCTCTCTCTCTCTCTCGTCTATCCGCCAGCTCTCTTTTTGTACGCCTTCTCGATTCTATCCTCTAGCCCCCACATCCTTTTCACTTCTGAAACCGCTCCTTCTTACTCGCGAAAACTTTCCTTTGCCACGATATCTCTCGCGAACTACGTCGATTTCGGAAACTTCAATGAAAACCCGCTTAATTGAATACGACGCGGCGAAAAAAAAAAATAAATAAATAAAATCGAAGCAGAGATAAAAAAGAACTTGCAAATAATTTTTTATTCTTTAGCAAATGCGATCTCGCGCGAATTGATTTTGAAGTCACCACAAATACACATCTTTGACATCTTCGCGGCAGGAGAAACTGACAGCTGATTAAAAAAAAAAATATTAAATTGGTCTTTGCGGTCAACGTGGCGCTTGAAGAGGAATGTTGATTCGAACGCGGATCCCTCCCCGGTGGCGGATAAATATCACTTAAAGTCACGACGACTTCGCTTCTCGGGTTGAACCCGTACACATTTACATCTCGCGGATGATGGATCGTTTCACCGTGACTGACAGAATGGTGTCCGCGAGAGAATCAGGTGTCAAGGCTGAGGTTTATTTACGCGCGTAGATCCGAGAGAGGCGCCCCGGCGATGCCGAAGGGATTCGCGCCTACTAGGTGTGAGTGCGTACATATGTGTGTGTGTCTGCGCGCTGGTACATGTATACATATATGTCGTGCTTATGTATTATACGCACGTATACTTCCCTCTGCCTTTCGTTTCGCTACATATGCACCATCGTATTAAAGTCATTCAGTGTGTGTGTGTGTGTGTGTGTATGCAGCGAAATTTGCAAAATGGTATCTCATAATTTCTATTTTTAGAAAATTTATTCCGTTACGCTGGAAGCACTTTTATATATTTGCAGAAAGAATTAATAATACAGTAATGTCCCGGATCCATTCGGAAAACTCGACTTATCCGAGCGTCGTTGCACGATATGCAGACGAATCAATTTGCATACACGACAATGCAAGCAAGCAAGCAAGCAAAGCAAGCGCGAATATACCGTTTTCCCTTTGATACCTTTAACAATTGCGTTTTAATCGAACCGACACGAGAGAACGTCGACATTTTCTCGACTGTGTGTGTGTGCGCACGCGCGCGCGCGTCCATCATTCTCGAAAGCGACGCGTGGATTACTCATCAACGAGCGCGATAATCAGGTTTTAAGCTCCCAGTCTAATTAGCAGTTAAGCCCTTAGCGCCGTCGGCATTAACAGAGTCGTGCATGCGCAAAATCCTTTCTCCAATCCAAATCTCGTTACGCTCCGGCTGTTCGTTAACAGATAATATTCTTCCGGCGTTTATGCGGACATTTTCGGAAAATTCGCGTGTGAAGTTCCCGTGTATCCGCGTGTGAAGTTCGCACGCCTCTCTCTCCATTCGACAACGCGTTGAGCCGTAAACGTGGCAGTTTGATTCCGAATTGTATTTACCTAACATGAAATTCGTAGTCAGTGTAAACACGGCAATAGAAATAGAACAGCTACATTTACAGCTACATTTGCAGCTGAATATGCGGCTTGAATGTGCAAGCACATGCAAATGCACTGTGTATGTTCGTTATATGATATATATGCATGATATGTATATACGTATGTATGGCATGTACGTGTATCGCGTGTACATTCTCGATGGAAAAAAAAAACTCACCAAACGAAATAATGAACGAGTGTTGATCGACGCTTCAATCATTTCGCTGCAATCTTCTCTCCAAAACAATAAAATGCAAGATATATCGCGAAAAACTGGTTTTTCCCTGCTCTAATTACGCGCCGCTCCGGAAAACTCCGCTACTTTTATTGTTAGTATTTCATCTTCATGGAAATTAATCTCGCGAACGCGTTACATTTTGCTCCGCTTGTTATTAATCACCAAATGCGGATTGTTGTTCGTTGCCTCGCGGTTGAAAATTTTGACTGCATACATATACATATATGTACATGTAATCGCGATTTATATTCGCGTCTGTATGCAAAATATGGTAAAGAGCCGCGAAACGTTTGAAATTGCGTTGTGTTTTCCAGGCCGCAAAACACACACCGCGGCATCTTATTCGCATCAAGAAAGCGCACCTGAACGCATCTCACCGAGAGATTGACCTTTCGAGTATAAAGAAGCCTCGCTAAAGTGGTGCAACCTCGTTCGTTGCGCCAAGCTCCGGCTATCAATTAAGAATTTAATAAACGTCACGCCGGCCGCTTCGCAAGGAGTAATCAAATATTTTAATGAACCGGAAACGCGCCAACTTTCATTTCGCGCTGATCCCGCTGGAGAGCCGGGCTCACGGTTGTAAAGCGTAAATTAACTGAATACAAACGTAACGAGGGAGAAATCGGGAATAGCGGGTTTATTTGCAACGTGCTTTACTCCGCTCGCTCGAGAAGACGCTTCGCACGAAGCTTCGCTGAAAATAACTGAGAGATAAAAATACATCGTAATGTTCTCTTACGTGTGTTATTAATTTTATCGATACAACAGAGCGAAGTGTGAAAAAATGTTTGCTTGTGTGTAAAAATAAGATACGCATTGTGTCAACATTCGCGACAAAACAAATTCTGTGAACAAAGACACGTGGTCCTTTGTTAGCAGCTTTCGAAAGATCACGTACGCGTAATTTACGTGCGCGAAAAGTGTAGTTATGACGGAACAAATGACTCTGCCATACGAACCGCGACAATTAAGTTCCAGCTCGCGCGCCGCCGAAAGAGAAGAGGAAGAAGAAATACGACGTCGCATAGTTGTCTCGTAGTAGTCGCATTCCGCCGCCGTCCGCATTCCACGATCGCGATGCCATAATGACAAGTTTCCTTGCGCAGAGAGTACGCGAGTCGGCAGGGAACACGAGAGACAGATCGCGCGGTGCGCGCGAGCACGTCTGAAGAGACACGTCGGCATTTCACTTTCGTTTCCTTTCCCAACGCGATCGACAACGCGATTCTAATGGCGTGCGTCGCACACGCGGTGCGTTTGATTAAGACCGCAGGTGTTAGCGGCGGAGAAGAGAAACGCGCGCTTCGTCGTACGAAACTTGAGACGAGATTCCTGAGACTTAAGCGCGGCGAGGAATAATATCTTCATCTAGTTCACGGTGTGATCGATTGATACGTAATGTGCCGTGAGCAGATATGCAAATTTCAATAAACAAACATAAAAAGCGTGAAATGATTCGCGCAACATACATATCGCGCTTATGCAAATTAATTCCAATTCCCGCGCAATTCTGCAAACATAACTAATTGAGTTATGTTATATAATAAACCATTGTATTATTGACAACAAATAATGTAATAAAAAGCGTCTTGTACAAGCGGCAAGATTAAAACCATTTGTTTATAATCACCATTTACTTCGCAGCAATTTACGCAATTATAAAATTCTGTTTGTCGTCGAATATAACGAATTTTCTATTTAAAACCGTACCTTTGCGTCCGAATGTTGCATACTTTAATTAGCAACGAGAGGTTGTAATTGCTTTTGTGAAAAGTTAAGCCCAAAGCGTCGTATGAGGTACACACAGCGCAATTCAATCCCGCAGAAACTTTCATCCTGAATATGTCACACGTCCACTTTCCAAACGTTACGAGCTTCATTTCATCAAGATGGAAATTGAAATGTTTATAATACATTTGCACATCTGACATGTTTGCTTTTTATTACCTTTTGATCCCTTTAATTTTAACAAGACAGTACAGAGAATTTTTCTGAAATATTGCCAGACATCGACCAAATTAAATTGTGCAACAAACATGAGAGGTGTAAATTATATTACACGATTCGCTTTTAAAATGTGTGACGATTGTATAATCTTAGGTGTTTGCGGTTGCGTTTTAACGGAAACCGCGACGGAAAGCAACCATCCGAGACTGATTCAAGTTCGGTCGGACGGTTCTATTGCGCTGGTATTGTTGTTTCGCCCAGAAAGCCGGTAACGCCGACGGAATATATATAACATCTGACTGCGCTTCCTGCCAGCGCTCGTCGTACATATGCGACTCTTTCCGCGCGCGCATCTTGATGTCGCGAAACTTTTCACATTTCTCCCAACGGTCTTTTATCTTCCGCCGACTGCTCGCAATAAAAACGTCCCGCGATCGTCGTTCGTATATGCATAGCGCCCACCTCTTATGTATACGTTTGTTCATTCTCCAAGTTTTCCGAGCCGCGAATATGTATATGTATAAGAAGCTACGAAATGCCGTGTGCGCGCGGTTGCACGCAAAGAAAACTTCTTCGGAAGATAGAGATTAAAAGCCGCCGTTGAAACGGTCAATAAGCGATCTGGTATGCGCGGATAACCACACTATTACGTACTTACATGCACGTTGCAGAAACTTAAACCCTAGTGATGTAAGCCAGGCGTGAGTTAAACCGCGAGCGAAATTGGTTGGCGATCGATCGCGATTGGCTTCTTGACGAGAAGATTTGAAATGTATATCAGCGCGGATTCTCTTTTGTATAAATTTTTCAACGTTCCATCAAGCGTTTTTCAAACAAATTCAGAAAAACGAGATTCTTTCTAGACGACGTTCGTATCTCGCGTGATCGCATATTACATCGGATCAATATCCTCTTGAAAACGCGTGTGTTGAAGGTTGAAAAGCGCTGAAATGAAAGCGTGTTATTCAAAAAGAAAAGATTTTTATCGCAGCTTGCAGTTGCAAGGCGAGCAAAAACTCAATGGTTGTTTAAGTCATGCGGAGACGCGATGGCGCAAATTCTCACAGTACACATATACGTCCCGCATTTACACACTCCTACTAATAAAAGACTTGGAAAACGCGATTTTCACGACACGCTAACGGTACAGTGGCGGCTTACGTGAGCGCGTCACAAGCAGGCGTCGCGACGCCTTCGCGCCGACGGTGCACCAGCAACCCGCTAACAAGCGGGTCAGATTTAATGGTCGTGCCTGCTGACGTACGTTTAAATGTGCATTAAACGCGACCACGTGACACACATGGCAGGAGAGAAAGCGTTTTCGCAGACGACGATCGCATCGCACGAATTCGGACAATTAGAAGCATCTGCGGATTCATCATTCTCGTCGGCAAATGGCATTGTTAGCTTTAACGCGAGTCACGCTGAAACTAATCCGAACTATCGCAGTTTCTCCTCAGCCGCAACTTCTTTCAAGATCCGAAGGATCTATTAGTCGCTCCAACTTTGTAACTGTCAATATTAAATGTCTGAGCTCAAGTTCTCAATCTGAAAACTAAATTTAGTTTGTATTTTGCGCGATCTTTAAATTTGAATTCATTTCTTAATGTTTAACCGCATAAATATTATTGTCGCGCTGAGTTACTTAAAGTCATTATTTAATCTTATCAACAATTTTTTAAATTAATTGAATTCTCTCTTTCATTTTATAGAGTAATATGGAATAGATTTATAGAATAAATAAATTTATCGATATCATCATGAAAAACATTTTATACTACTGTTTTTTCGCTCATCAAACTTGGAGATTTTAAATGACAGTTCAATACCGTCGACAAGTGTTACATCCGAATAGAAGACGTTTGATGCATTTGAAACGCTCGTGTCTTTTCAAAGATTTCATAATGCAATCGCATATTCACGTCGCGCGCAACCAAATCCGCACAGACCGCAGAAACGATAATGAAGAGAATAGTGTCGTCGCGAGAATTTAAAAACGCGCATGAGACAAGTGCAGGCATTTAAATGAATCGCGCGCGACATATACTAGTTGAAAGAGTTACATAACGCATCCTGCCGTCGACTGAAATCTGTAACGGCGTGCCGACAATTTTTATGGCCGTTTAATTAAGAGATACGAGCCGCTTGCTCTTCGACGATTTAACGCTGATTGAGTTACTCAATCGCATGCGCGCGCGGACGACGCGTTTACCATACACACACTAGCCAGAAATCAACTCGAGGAACTCGACTATTTTTTCGTGGCCTTTCAACCGACGATAACCGCGTCACAAATTCCCCGCGGAATTGCAAATGCGAGGACTATCGAGAGCTCAACTCGCAATCGGCTCAACGGCACTTTTAAGTGCAACCGACGTTAAAAAAGCTCATGTATAGATTCCGAATGACGACACGCAAAAGGCAGGAAAACAAAACGTAAAATCCGTTATTTGATATAAGAATCAGGTATTCGCGACTTCGAGAAACTGTTATTCACATTCCGATCGATGACGATAAACTAGCATTCACGCAACAACATCTGAGATTGTAATTACATGTACATTCTTTATGATCGTCAGTTATTTAAGCGGTGTTTCTACTTGTTCACTTTCGACTCGATGTAATCGGATTTGAATACGAAAAAACATTTGTCGCGCTTGAGACTTCATTAGTTATTAAAGCGTAATACGAGCAAACGAGCTTGAAAATGCTCGACATTTAACTTGGATTGTTAAGTTGTTAAAGCATTTGAATAGTTATTACCTCTCTCGTGAAATGTTTATAATACGTGAAATATATACGCATGTACTTTATTCCACTTAAAATAAGATAGACTGAATATACGCTTGATTTCATTTCAACGAAAGCCGCTTTTTACGACATATCGCATTATTTGTTAAACAATTCTCATTGTCACTTGTTATTTCATCTTAAACAAAGAAGCGTGTGTTGACTGTTTGAATACTTAGAAGTTATACAAAAACCAGAGGACAAAACCAAAAATGAAAACAACTTGTAAAAAATTACAAATGTTATAAAACTGTATCTCCGCGTGTGCAACAAACAAGTGTGCATAATTTCAAATCAATTACACACATTATCCAGAGTTGCATTATGTTGTTTTACACGTGCACGTTGTAAATGTTTGATTGCATCGTGCTTTATTTCGTAACACGAACGGAGAAACTCGAAACCACCGACAATTAAACGGCCCCGCGAACATAATGCAACAGCATGCACTCTCTGGTACACGAAACTTCATACTAATGCTGCGCCTGACACTCGAAGCTATTAAGATACCGAGTTCACCCAAGATTCGCCATTGTATAAACGCGACGCGCATTAATTCGATTCGCGCTTATCCGTTAATTACCGTATCATACTTGACAATAAGAGCGACTGCCAACTTGGATATACGACTGTTACTCCCACATTACCTTCCCACGCGATAGTACATTAGCAACATGTGTACTTGTGCTTGCGGATTAAACAGTATTTTACATCGCGCGATAACTCGTTCAATATATTATATTTAATTACTTACACAGTCGCGCGCTGTAATATTTTTTTTTTGTAATTTGTCGTGTAACATTGTTCAAAATTTATTCGCAGCATAAATAAAGATCTTCAGTAGTTGACAAATTTTAAGCAAACTACGAAGTATGAATGAACGTCGAAAAAAAGTGAGAAATTCAAGTAACCGAAACAACACGCGAGCGAAAGCAAAAATACCTTTGTACAAAAATTTTTACCTCATTGTTCTTTTTTCGTATTATCAACTTAAAATAAAATGTGTTACTAAATTTGTTACGAAACGTAAACCATATTTTGCCGGATATCTCACAGCATGGTGACACGCGCACACACACAGAATATCGGAAATAACATCCGTGAAATTTATCCGTGAAAAGATTGAAATATCGCGGATATCTAATAATGATTTGAGAGCGCAGTTTTTCGAAAAATTTTTCCAAACGATGTTTTCTTGCGCAAAGAGAAACTCGCTCGAGAATTACAACGAACGGTTGAAATCTATCGCGAAAACAGCGATCGAACTTTTCTCCTTATGCGATTTTACACGATTTCTCATAAGCTACGTCGTCTTCTCCTGCCGAAGCGTCGTATTCTTCACACTCAAGAAAGTTTTCAGCGTCTCCCGAGAAGCGGATCGACTTGGCACGTTTTCTGCAGGACCGCCCACCACCACATCAGCCCGGTGTCCATTCTTCTTCTCCCGGGCATCACCCCCCCGCTGCGATATCCTTTTATTCTCATCGTAAATTGATTCACGGCCCCGACACGGGTTATCCGTACGCCATGAAAGTTTCGCCGTGCTTGAATTATGATACATGTATGTAAGTACGCCCGGCTACGATCTTGGATTTTTCTCCCGTTTCTACGCGCAACTAGAGGGAAAGAGAGCGACTACGAATACACCAGTGCGCAATAATAGCATCCAAAAGAAATAACGGAAAATTGCCTTCTCTGACCGCCTTCTGTCAGCGAGCAATCGGTCTTGTGTGCCTGATGAATTATCGCTGATGTTTACGAAGCGAACGTCGAGGCATAAGAATCGCGTGTCGACGAAAACGCCGATTTTCTCCATTTTCCTTTTGGAAGACATTATTGCACGCCAGTGTACGTCTGTGCGAGAACGCGTGACGCAATTGTTGGTCTCTGCGTTGACACGATTCCTTAACAATGCGCATGATAACACAAATTATAATGACGTTTCGTTTGCATAAGAAAAGAAGCTTTTTCTACATATGAAAAGAAATGGTGGCGGAGGCGTGTACATTTAATAACGTTTTGCCATTCCTGGAACGGCAAAGATTAAGTTCACGGTCGTTATTAGGCTGCGACGAACGGTAGAGACTGCTGTCAGTCTGATATATGTATTGACTATCGCGCGATGTGTATACAATTTTAGCGATTACGCGCTCATAATTCGGAGACTTATCTAAAAGTGGAAGAAGGAGATTCGGAGAGGCGCGGAGTAGAAAAGATAATCCCGCATTTAGCATTCGCGAGGTTTTCGCGCTTAATAGCGCACTACCAGACACACAAATATACATATAATGCATTTAAGTTTGCTCGATGCGCCAAGAAGCGCGCGTTCCGGCGTCTCGCAATTTACATGTTATTCGGAGCGTTTATGCATATATTATCTCGGATTATTCTCACGTTTCGTTACGTTGTTTCAACGTATTTCACGCGCCACGCATTACTTTTGCGTATACAGGAATACGCACATATACTCGTAATGAAGAGTCCGAAAGAAGCGGAGAGGACAAGCGCGCGATAAACAAGAGCGATGTCGCGCGTCGGACGACTCGACGCTCGTTAAAATATCTCATGAGCACAGAATTCGCGGGATATTGTAATAAATTTAGTTCGTTCTCTACGGTTGGACGTTCGTCTCAAATAAGACAAATAAGAAATATTTTCGAAAAGAAAAAAAAAAACGTTTCAATGTACTTATAAAACACACAACGTCGCATGATAATCTTTAAAAAAAAAAAAAAAAAAAAAAAGAAATGCGTTTAATTCGACATACGGAGAAGGGGAAATGTACCCGAGAGATTTTCGTCGCGAGAGACTTATATATCTGTTTACAGCGCGAAGAATCTCTCGAGATTCCGAAGTGTCCCCCCCGATTAAACTCGGGCCGTCTCAGCGTTTCCCTCGGCGATCTCCCATTTCCATCTCGCAGGCTTCTGCGAACGAAAGCGAAATCCGAGAACGCCGAGAATGCCCGCTCGCCTGCACGGCGTTATCGAGTCGCGCGCGTTGTCGTACGTCATCGTACACCGAGGACTTTGTTCCCATTCTACGAGGTATACGTGTCGACGTTTCCAGGGACGAGCTATGGAGGTGGATGAGCTATTAGTCCGGCGACGCGATGTATGTATAAAAACCGGGCAAGAATCGCGAACAAAAGAAATGCACAAGTCAGAATATTAGTGTTAGCATTAGTTAATTCTATTATATGTTCCGGCAAAAGACACCCGGCACAAAACGGCAAACGCGAAGAATGAGATGAATAAAAAAAAACCGCAGAACCACAACACAGTTTTAGCACAAAATAATAATAAATCACAAGCGTTGTCTGTCTACTGACAAAAATATATATATAAATATTATAATTTATAATGATTTTTTACAAAAAAAAACAGCTACCTACAATTTGAATAAAGTGAAGTCATGAGTGTGAAAAAAAAAGATTATGCGATTTAAATATGCGCGAAATATACGTCGTTTAAGTCTCGCAATTTACGTCCCTTGTAAGAGCGTTCGCTGAAAAAAATATTCAAATAAAAAAAAAATATTAAAATAAATATATTAAATTTTCTGCCTTATTGGAATATCTGGGTTTTTTTTATACCTATATATATATTTATATATATGTATATATTTGATATTGAAAGAGGGCAAAAAACACGGACGTCTCTCTACCCAGCAGGGCAGACCTTGGCCGTATTTAACGAGTCGGCGAGCTAACGTATTTCTCTCGACGGAAACTTTCCTTTTAAGCAAATGCAGAAAGGCGTCGCGCGCCTTCGCGCCTCAAAGAGCAGGGCGAAATAACGCTCGGCAGCGAGAGAAACGCTCTCTTGCCAAAAGGCGCTTTTAGTACCCTCCCTTTTTTATCTCTCTCTCTCTTTTTTTCCTTGCTTCTTCTCTTCCCTTCACTTCGACACGAGAACCAGTCATCGATGTATTCGATGTCCGCTCGGCGCGAGATACACGTGTGTTCACGTATATAAGTAAAAAAAAAGAGAGAGAAAAAGACAGAGGAAAGAGGCCTCGCATGCCTTGCGCTGTTAATTAGCGATGTATTCGCACGGTATTTCGTTTCGTACTTCGAAGCATCGCCCTTCCTCATGCTCAAAGGGTCGATCGTGATCGGCGCGTTTCTCTTCCTATACGTTTTTTGTCCTATCGAATCGCTCGACAGCGCGCAAAGCGAAGAGAAGCGAGCGAACATCCCGAAGAAGAAGGGACGAAAAACAAGCGCGAATTAATGGATTTTATAAGGTCCTTGTTAAAAGTTTTTTATTGGTCACGCGAGTAACCTTTCACGCGCACAAAATCGTTGGATACGCCGAGTACGAAAAACGGAGGCCACGTCGAAAGCCAAAAAAAAAAAAAATAAAAAAAATAAAAAGAGAAAGAGTCGAGTAACGCTCGTTACGATTGTGTTTTGTTCGGATCATCGTGACCCATTTTATCCGACTCGATAGTTACGAAATACATAGCCGGCAATGTAACAAGAGAAATTCTCTTTGCGTTATCATTACACTGAATGACTCTTGTCGTCTGACATATTTTCTGATATATATATATATATATATTTTGAGTGACATTAGTTCTATAACGAGTACATACAACGTCTCTTCAGTTTGTGTTTTTGTTATACTTTTGCTTTGCAAAAAACAATTGTCACTTTGATCAATTAAATTTACTTTTCAAGATGTCATCGCGCGTAGTGCGCGCGTTTATATCAATTGACACGATATTGGTCGTTCCGTCGCTCCGTCGTTCTGTCGCTGTCGTAGAAAATATTAAACACAACTTTTCTTTTACACCCGATCGGATGAATTATAAAAACGCACCGAGAGAGCTCAAACTTAATAAAAGCAAAATGGGGCAATTACAAAATAACCAATGAAGCTCGAAACGCGCAGCACTTTCCGAGTAACGTCCTGTTGTATTTTCAAGGGAGTTACGCTCGTAAAGACAAGTAACGACCAGTGTAACTGACATAATCACGAACCGAGTTGAGCGTGCGAGTAATACTGATTATACGACGTGTACCCCGCGCACGCTGGTCGGGTATGTTTTAATGTTTCGAACGACGATGGCATCTCAAACAGATTATCGGCCGTAAAGAAAATTTTACTTCAGAAATGATACTTGTTATCTTCTCTCGTGTATATGTACACGAGGAGAGGAGACGAATTTTTTTTATCTTTTCCAAAATTTTTGCTGCAACACGGCAGATTCTCTCACGGCGGTTTTTGTCGTCTTGTTCGTAAAGAAAGCGCGCGCGCGATTCTATGCGATAGCGACGGAAAAACCATAAAAGGATTGTGACACTCACGAGATCGGCGGAGCGTAGCACATAAATCACGGGTTAATTTTTTAAAAAGCACTCGCGGTCGTACGATGCACTGCAAACGTGCAATTAATCTTGCCTAGTAGTAGGTCGTCTTTGCGCAGAAAAACCGCATCCACGTATCGTCCACGTTGTGTACATGTATGTATATATATATACCGACTTAATTTATTCGTTCGCGGGATGGTGTCTTCTAAGAGTCAAAGAGCAAAAGTCAAGCGTTTTTCAAGAATACGACGCGCGCAAGTAATAACGCGTACATAAATTTCGATTATTTCAGCAGAATGCAAAAAATATTTTCAAACAATCTCTTCATTAATTCGATAAGTATTAATAAAACATGAGCACACTTCAGTTACTCTTTTTATTTAGGTTTATTAAAGTCAGCAAACAAAAAAAACAAATCTTTCTCTGTTAAGTAAATAAGTTTTTTAGTCAGGTTTAATTTTCGCTGTGCGTGCCTTAGATAACCAATTCAATTAATCTCGTAATAATAGACGAAGGGGAACAACGTCTTCCCAACGGCGATTGTTCGAAAGCAACTAATGAAACGTCACGAATAGACGGCGGCCGCGATGATAAGAGAGTGCGCACGATCGACCTACCGATCGATCGGCAATAAACAACAGAATGATCGACTTACCGATGATGCAGCAGAAGAACAGCAGAACCATTACTCGTGACGACCTCATGGTGTCTTCGTCACTCGGAATCACGCGCGCACGCAACACATACACGTACATTCGCCGTACACAACTTTTTCCTCTCGTCACGTCATAACCGGTGTCTCCGAGACAGAGTCGCACGCGATGTGATTTTTTCTTCTCCCTCTTTCACTCTTCTTCCTCACCTTTTCTTCAGAAGGATCTCAATATACTTCCATTATACGATCGTCGAACGCGAGGTATTTAGTGCGCTTTCTCGCGCAGCGAAGGCAAACGTGTGTGTGCGAACGGTTTTTTTTTTTTTTTTTTATGTACCTTTTGCACGTGAAATCTCTATTCTTTCATCTCTTTCCAACACACGCGGAACGCGTTACGAAACCGTCGTCGTCGGCGACAATGAGGAACGTCGGAATGACAAAAGCGCAGACACAATCGATGGTAACGTGCTCGTCGCGTCCGTTATCAGTCTATTTCCTACGCGCCGTTGCGAGTTCATACACTTGTAACTAACGAAAACTTTCCTCGCGGACAAATTGACGTCCTCGATTCGACGATGCAATATATACGCGTGATACAAACCAATCTTCTCGCTTTTCTCTTCCTCTTGTTTTTCTTTTCCCCGATCTGTTCGCTATCTTTCAGAGATAAAATTTCGCTTCGATTGGCTCGTTTGCGAGAACACCGATTCGTTTCTTCGCGAACAACCTAGTCGAGGAAGTCCGAAATGACGTAAGTCGAAATATCCGCTGATGTAACAGCGAGAAAATCGCGAGAAAGTTTCTTCTTTCTTTTTTTTTTTTTTTTTAAAGTGTCAAAGAGTGATCTTCCTCCGTGCTTAACAATGCGAGGCAACTCGCGACTAATTATGTGTCTCTCGCGCTACAGCGGCATTAATGACCCACCGCTGTCAAGACTTGTTTGTCACCGCGTTTGTCACAGCACTTCGATGATAATCGCCACGAAGCGGTGTAAAGTGTAACACTCTCTCTCGGCGGTTTACTCTCGGTTCGTTAACCACTCGCGCGACGTGGAACTCGAAGATACGATCGTCGCACGAACATAATCGAAAAGACGGACTTTCGATACTTATTAGCTGTTCAACCGGTGATTAACGCGCGGCGCGCGATAGCGACCCTCTATTGTCCTTGGGACGGAGATGATGGAGAAAGTCGCTTTTGTTAAAAGTCGTCGGTCGACGACTCTCTCTCCCCGCAGAAATTAAAGGACGTTCTTCTTCTGAAGAAAGAGAGAGAGAAGTTCTTAACGAACAAAATTATCTCGCGGCACAGTTTGCCCTGCTGGTAATTAAGATACTCGGTAACCAGTAATTCTGTTCGACGCAAACCTGGATCCGCGTCGCCCGGTCTTCTCTGCCTCCTCGTCCTTCGTGCGCACCTCTCCTCACGCTTTCTCCCTCTCCTCCTCCGTTCCACCGTCTATCTTTCGACGAACGGCCAGCTGCTGCTGCTGCTGCTGCTGCTCTGTTTGGTATCCAGCGTTGTTGTTGCCTAACAAAGTTGGTGTACGGTCTGATAAATAGACGTGCCCGAGTGTAGCCTTACGTGGGCGTCGATACCGCCGGTTGGCCGAGAGAGTTAGGTGCAAGGTTGCTTCTCTTCCCCCGATTAGACGAACTCAACCAACCACCACGATCGCTATCTCGAAATCGAGAACTAACCGAAGACCCTTCCGACGTTGGAGAGATCGCGAGAGAGTTCTACGTGCCGCGTTACAAAGCGAGAGGAGTATTAAGTCAAATCTCGGGCTGTTCGTCACGCCTGAATGTTCCGAGAGATATCGATCTCAATAAGTAGAACGTTGTAATGAGAAAAGTAATATCAAGATCTCTCTGCTCGTTCCACCGTCCAACTTTTCTCTTGAAACACAAAAGAGAAAGAGAGAGAGAGAATTATCTTTTCTAGGTAGCGTATATATTTTTAAAAAACTCTATTTTTCACAGTTTCTCGCGGCATTATCAAAGAAAAATAAGAAGCGCTGTACCCGCAATATGTTACCGCGTAAATATTTCAGTATCGTTTACTCTTTTCTCGTTATCCGCCGATCGTCGTGACGTTAAGCTCCACGCGGAAGTCGAACATCCTTCACACAACTGACCCTTCGGCCAGAGGTGAAAGATCGATCCTTTTACGAACGTCGCGCTCGTGCAACAAACGATCGGCGCGCACAGTTTCTGCTATTCATCGTTCGCGAGCGAAGCAGCGGCGGCAACGGCGGCGGCGGGCCTACCTCCTAGACCCGGGCGGCTTTTACGATGCCAGATAGGCCGCGCACGGACTCGATTTAATCCGCGCTACACGACGAGCGTGACGAAAGGCAGGTCGTATAACGGCCCGCGATTGGAAACTTTATCGACTCGATCGAATATCTCCGCGAATATCGTCGCGGATAATCCGCGGAATACTTGCCGTTACTCCCGGATGTATTTTTTTCCTCTTCCGTGCTCCTCTTTTCCACCGTGGAAAATTCTCGGCCACGACCGAAATCGCGATATTATTCGCGGATTTTGCATTACACGACGCAAAAAAAAAAAATGGACACATCGTTCATATACTATATATGTATACACTGCGCGCGCAGAGCGAAGAGCACGAAAGTAATAAATTATTCCGTAAAAATCCGCGAGCTCATCTATTCCCCGAGATCATTTTTACATTTACGGCCATTTCACATTCATCTCTATGTTAATAGATAAAAAATATTCGTGCCAAACGACATGAATCTTTAACAGTTATAAACCCTCCCTTCTTCTTCTCCCCGAACGCATATTCGCCTGTGCGTGCGTCACATTGATTTTTATACGAGTAAAAAAAAAACACACCTCTATGTTCGAATAACAAAGGAAATTGCGTAAAAATATTACCGTGAATGCAAAAACCCGTTTTTTCCGTGCCAACAATTCGAGAGGGAGGGGCGAAAACAAAGTTGCAGACGAGTTTCGTTCGGTAGTCGCCTACAGCGTTTCACGTAAACTCTTTCGCGAAGTTGCTGTGCGGGAGCTTTTGTGTTCTATGATTAATACGGGACATCCCGCACGTCGTGCTCGACTCGCGTACTACGAATGGCTCGTATGCCAATCGATAAATCAACGTAATTACACCTCCGACGGTTGGCCTATAACGTTATCTCGCGGGAGCTCGAGCCGCGATCGACCGTGGTGGCGTATATCCTCTACTACGACGGACTTCTTCATCGCGTTGTTAAACGTCGGATTCTCTCTCTCCCCCGCGCGCGCGCGGGGAATAAACGGTGCGCAAGAGAGTCCAAAACCCTTCCGCTCTCTATCTTTATATCTCGCGAATTATCTTTATAACTCTTTAAACGTGTCCTATCGCGTGGAACGAGCGCCAGTCGAGTAAGCGTCCGGCTTTGTGATTCAGGTGGTACCTTTCGAACGCGAGAGGACGCCTTATCGCGCGACACGTGAAATTAGGTCGCGTATATCAATTCGCGCACAAGGGCGAGCCGTAAAAGATTTCGCGAATTATTTACGACCGTCCGTGTTAGCAGTTGACACACCTTGCAAGAAATTCCAATTGCGATGGACAGGAGAGATATCATGTTACCGGGAATACAGAGGATATGGTGAAAGCACTTTGTGTACGCGTTAATGCTTCATTAACACACACCGATGGATATTATTATGAATTTTATACGACATTTAAATGGCGGCGAGGTATATAATATCTTGTTGCCAGAGTACGAAATACAGGCGGCTGTTATTTCGTCCCAACGGATACGGAGAAGAGCTACTTTTGCGGAAACGATTAATTCGCATTAGTGTCAGCGGTGTGTGATTTTTTTCTTTCGCTCATAATTCATCTGCGTTCTGCGGCAGTAGCTCCGTTTCACGCGATAAAGATGCGTTCGCGTGACGGCGCACGTCCGACCCGAACAATGGGTGTCGAAAGAAATTAATGCCCACGTGCTAATTCGGCGGAACGGATATGCACGTGGGCGAACAGCCAACAACGTCCCGATGCTAGGCCTGACACACCGACGACACGCAGTCGGGCGGCGCCTTTGAAACAACTTGTACGAACACCTGTAAGTGCGCGAGCAGATGTACCACGCGCGATCATTAATCAACGGTGCGGTCGACTCTCCAAACTGCAATGCAAATGAGTCGCGTCCCGTTCACGACGTCTCACGACGACGACGACGACGGGAAGGTCGCGTGCAAGACGGACGCGGTGGCCTGGAAAAGGAGTCAATTTCCTTACGTCACGTCGAAATGTCGGAAATATTGGAAAGACGATTATCTCGACGTGTCGCTCGCATGTGTATTTCTGTCTAATAGACATTTCAATAAATATCCGATTACATTGCAATATCACTTATTTAATTGAGGAAATCGACCGGTTTTACTTTTCAGCTTAAAGGTGTGAAAATTATTAATGTAACATTTTCCAAACGGCACACCACGGTATTCATTAATTCCGTCAACAGTTTGTCCACGGTGACTTGAAATGTTAAATGCCGCGAACTTCTGAGAGAGAGAGAGATAGAGAACCTCACAATTACCATACCACGACTGTAGTCGCGAAACGCGAGTCGAGAAGTCTAGGCGGGTAGGTCGAAGAGCAAGCGTTGCCGCGACACGTCCAACTGTTTCGGAATTCGCCGAGTTCCGGTTGTGTTTCTACACGAGGGTAAAGACAGCCATTAGACGAGGACAGTGTAAGGTGGACTTTGGTGTGTGTACGCTTCCAGAGTGCATCTCAACACAAAGATCCGCAGTTGGATCGCCCGTTGTTGTCCCGGCGAGATATCGGTGGTTGTACGTGCGTCTGTTCAGCATCCCGAGATTAGGAACAACCGCACGTTACTCGTATCGGTATTCCGAAGGAAAATCGACGACTTGCAATCGGTTAAGTGCAAGCGAGCGTGCCACGATCGAGCTATTGTGACGAAACGAATGCGCGTATCAAAGAAATTGCAAATGCTGGAGATCTGAATATTACTCGAATTTTCGCACAACGGCAACAATATCGTTAGAACAAATTGTTTTGAACGCTTTCAAAGAAAAAATCAACATAAAAAAGAACAAAAATCAAATAACGTAAATCAAATAATTACGTGTATAAATTGAAACTTTAGATATCATATTTTTTTCTAAATAAATGCCTTCTATCAACTAAAACTTCTATTTTACATTCACATAAACTCACACAAATCCCAGAAAAACGATCTGTTAGTGAACTTTCTTCGAGGACGCGCCCTATGTTTCGTCAGAGGATTAACGGGAGATCGTAAATTCAAAGGAGGCTGAGCGCGAGTCGCCAAAGAGCCCGAATAAAGCTTTCGTGCGAAAATTTATTCTCGTGGGAAAATTATTGAAACGCGCCGCGGGCCGTCACGCATATCGCGCTGACGCGTTCACGCTTTTAAAAAGCGCCGTATATCGCAATATATCAGGACGCACGCAAGAAAGTTGCAGCCCGTTGCATCGCTCCCTCTTATTACGCGCCTTCTTTGTAACATATTTCCTACATTAACACGTGAAAGACTTTCGAATGTGAATGTTGCTCTCGCTTCTTCTTTTCGAGAAATATCTCGAGCGATAAACTTCAATTTATCTTGTGTGTCCATAAAGGCGCTTTTTTTTTTCTTTTTGAAGTTGCATCAGGTACAGGTTATAATACGTCGTCTGTTAACATGCAAAAGAATCGGTTCAACGTGTACATATACACACGTACGCGTTCTCTTCAACGTGAATAAATTCGCTCGTAAAAACATAATATTGCGTGCAGAATACCGAATACTGAAAAGTAATTCAATATTTATTTTCAGCGATTATTAGCGCGATATTAAATTAGCACTGCGTTCACAGAAAAATTTGTTTAATTAAATACACATATCCATTGTATTCTTCTACCATATACAATATGTGAACGTTAAATAAGCCGTACGATATATCCAGCCAATCGTATATTTATACAATGGCTCATATTTAAAACCCAGAGACACACTGTCGTATTAATACTCGTCTAACGATTACGTGTATTGAATGTTGAACGTTTTTATCATATCGCATCAACACACAATAGTCATTCGACAATGCGAGCTCTGCCAGACGGGAATTTAATGAATAAAAAAAAAAATAAAAAAAATAAAAAATTAAAAACGCCATAGATCATCACGTATATTCCAAGTACGTGCATTTGTGTGTTAATACCGATTCGATAAGAATAAGAATGATATATTGCATAATACACACGTTTCTGTCGGTTTTAATCATTCCTAACAAAGAGGGCAATAGACTTCTCTCGGACGTCAAAAATACACACCGCCGGTCTATTTTCGGTCCAGATGGTGTTTATGATGCGTAACATATGGAGAGGCGTGTTGCGCGCGATTCCGCGTATCCGCGTATGCACCGCGTAATCCGTGCCGTTTGATAGGAGAACGTGCGATATGTATACACGCACGCACACACACACGGCCGGTATGCAACATTTTTACCGAAAAGCACTGGTCTCACCGCGCGAAACGCGGCGCAAAGAGGCATTCGAAATGAAGTAAACGAACGTTGAGGCCACCTAGTCGACGGCCCGGTTCGCTGACATCACCACCCATATTACATTAGCCTACGTAAACGTTCTGCACGCATGCACACGCGCGATGCAATGCGCGCACAAACACACGCGAGGCGTCGCACGACTTGCTTTGTGTCGGGGCGAAGAGAATCGAAGGTGGAAAAAAAGCGCGCGAACCTCTGCAAAAAAGACAGCCGCCGCCACACGAGTCGTTAAACTCCGCCGACAAGCGAAGATAAGAGAGAATCGACAACGAGATGTTCCCGACGTGTCCGCGGCATACGAATCCCATTTCCGACGTGTAAACGCGCCCGTCGTCTACGTCGCGAGTCAATTTGCACAGCCAACACGGCCGGCTGTAAAAATTAACTTGCACATGTAAAACTGACGAATCCCGAGTTGTACACCGAGGCGAACGTTGTTCCCGTCGCGCGGAGCGACGTTGTCTGAGCGCGTTGTGGCGCTTTGTGTACGGAATATTTGCGAATATTTACAAGAGAAAGAGACACACGTGCGCGAGAGTCAAGTTCTTCGGTAATAAATCAAATAAGTCGAGAAATCGCATTTAATGAGATAAAGAAATTTTACTTTCTTTCTGTCTGTCGTGTTATTATCGTCTTGAACATCCTGCAAAGGTCACGCGCGTATAAACAATGAGGAAGAACTCTTTGAGGAAGGTCTCTCACCGCGCCTAGACGCACAAAACGACGATCGATATGATGCACGCTAACGATGCACGCCTCGGGCTCCGTAATAGTACGGAAGGACTAAAGGGTGCGGCTATTCTCTTAAACCAAATATTATTCCACGTACCTACGATCGACTCGCACCTCGTCGCAATTTACAAACAAATTGACCACGCGAGTGACGGCTTATCCGAGATGATTCATAATAAAAGAGAAGAAGGGAAGAGAGAGAGAGAGAGAAAGCAGCAGAATCAAGATTGCGCGCTATCAATTCTCGGAGGGAGATATCCCCTCGAGACGCCGATGTTTCCTCTCTCTCGCTAAGCGCAAGCCGAGGCTAGGATGGGTGTCTAAGCACGTCCGCTAAACAGCTAGATACGTTCGCCAGATAGAAGATACTTATGGCACTTGAGGGTATGAACTCGTGACCGTCGGAACTGCTGGATACAGTCTCGCTCTCTTACTGCCTCGGGAGTGGATATAACCTGCGATATAACGGGTATCCATCTCCAAGGGCGGAGAGGGTAGTGGCGGAAGCAATTGCTGGAATTGCATTCTGCACGCGCGGAATCATCTCCATCGTTCTTAAACGACGATGTTGAGCCGATCAAGCTGCGATTTATTCCGCTCTCTCTTTCTCTCTATATCTCGTCTGAAAGTCATTAGAGAGAAAAATAACTACTGCCTATCGTTTCCCGCGCGGTAGCTCCGTCGTCGTTTTTACGCGATTGCGCGTTCAATTTAATTAATTACTACGCATTTATTCGCATTTTATTTGATCGTTGAATCTCTGACTGAGCGTCGTAATTCGCGATTTTGACGCGATATCGCCGATTCAGTCTAGCGCGTAAAGCGAGAATAATCGCGTCGCCGCGACGGCGTTTCGAGCTCGCGCGCAGCAACACCTTGCGTGCGTGTAAACCGCGAAATAAATTCCGACTACGCCCGACGGATTATATAAGATATTCATACGTATGAATTTATATCACGCCTGTATCACTTCTCGTGGTATCACCATGCCTTTACGAAGGCTTTGTAAGATACGGTCGTCTTCTCGTCCCTCCTTGCGCGCAAAGCCCCCGCCGGAGTGGAAGTGTATTTCGCGAAATAACAGACACTCCTTCCTCTCTCCAACAACCCCGTTTCTCAATTCCATCGCACAAGGGAATTTCTTAGAGAATAACGGCACGCGGCTGCACCGTGAAAGCGAAGCGAATCTGCCGCATCGCTGATCGCGCGCTTCATTGAATTTTGATTGTGCTCCCGCGGTAGCTCTCCGCAGTCACACACACGCACACACACATGATGACAGACTCGAACGCTAATTGGAAATTTAGATAATCGCATCTACACGAGTACAGATCGGTATCTTACCCGGTTTCGACGTGAAGTCTCGACGGGTATTGTATCACGAAGCGAGCGACGAGCCGATATGCACCATCCGGAACGATCACGAATGTGACCTTTGAAGAACGCCGGTCGTTTCGCTCGATAAGTGAATTTTGACTTACTTTCGCAATCTCGAGAGTCATTTCTATGCTAATTGTGTCTCGATAATAAAAATAAATAACGATTTAGAATTTAAAGTAATTCTGACTATAAAATTAATAATTTTTGTGTTCACGTTTTCATTATTTCAGATTTTATATTACCACTTTAGATTTTCCTTCTCGACTTTCAATCTCGATTTCAATCTGTTACATCGCTCGTACGAAAGTCGATGTTATTTTCGCGCGAAAAGTGCAAGAGCAGCGTCAAGTTTTCAACAATTTTTGGAGCGCAGAGAGAGAGAGAGAGAGAGAGACTGTGGAAAGTGAAAATCATACATACGTTAGTCGAGTCAGAGTCTATCCGATCGGAATAGTTTCTAACGCGCCGCGAAATCGTTTCGACGAGTCGACGATTAGATAGCGAGCGCGCTCTCGACACCGAGTCTTGACGATCGGAATCCGACGCGTTGATTCGTTGTCGATGGCCCCCATCGATTAAAGTCATCGTCGCCATTTCCTGCTTCAAAGCTTGAGAGAATCCTTGCGCGATCATCGGCCTGCGTGAACGAGAGGTTCCATCGCTCCGATCGAAGCGATCGACGTCCTCTCGCATATTACGCTTCGGCGAATCGATCGGTCCGCGCGTCCTTGAGCTCCTATATCGGGCAGCGCGACGCATTAATCGATCGCAATTACCGCTCAGTCGAGATCAAGATCAGAATACGAATCGTGGAACGAGGGCGGAAAATTTCGCGTAAATAACTGGTGTATCTTTTTTTTTCTTACGAACATCTCTAAAATCAGAACTGACTAAAGAACAAACGCCACGTCTGATAACTAACTTTATCAGAGAGAGAGAGAGAGAGAGAGTTACGCAGTTCCGAGATTCGAACTACATGCCGTAGCGTATGAATTTCATTACGAAAATGAGTTCACGAGATAACATTCCGTGTATGCAACGTCGTAGTGAAATTAATTCAATACATTTGGCAATATTGCGCGCGGAGCGCATTGCCGCTTCCACATTTCGAACGTCAAAAAATAGGGAGTTATGAAGCGTGTGTGTTATCCGTGATGATGAAATATTAAATTTCAATATTACATTGTCA
This sequence comes from Pseudomyrmex pallidus, assembly GCA_014825455.1. NCBI lineage: Eukaryota > Metazoa > Arthropoda > Insecta > Hymenoptera > Formicidae > Pseudomyrmex > Pseudomyrmex pallidus. Next base: position 1,176 of record QVNV01014290.1, on the reverse strand, counting down.
GCGTGCCATCATTGCAACGCAACCGATTACAGACGTGTGATTCTCGCGCTGTTTCGATTGCCGTTGGATAATTTCGCTAACAGCGCAGACAATACTCGCTATTTCGACTTTAGAATACAATATCACCGTTGTAATTTTCGATTCACGAGAGTACGTGTGTGTTTTTCAACGTTTTCGTTCGCGCGATATGAACGCGCCGCTTTCTGTCAAAATTCTGCAAAAATCAGATAATTTGTTTCCGACAAAAATCTACGCGCGCGATAACGTCATCACACGTGTATTAACGACGCGTGATACCTTCACGATAATAAGTCGTTTTCAACGTTTATGTATTTTAAACCTGATAAACCGTGCAGCTTCGATGCATCGCTATCGTACAGGCGCCACGATAAAACAAAAAAGCCGCGAGCGAGCCAAGTCGATAAAAGATTACGAGCCGAATTCGGCGAAGAATTCGGTCACGCATCATCAGCCGCAAATACAATCGGATGTTGTTGGCGAATTTAAAAGAAGAAAGAGAGAAGGAGACGGAAAGCACGTGTACAAATAACATCAAAAGCCGATGATAAATATTTCGGCTTTTATTATCGTCTCGCGGTTGACGAGCGTCGGAAAGGCGCCGTTATTAAAAAAAAAAAAAGAGAACGCACAGCCGGTACGTTCGACGTGAAGGTCGCGCATTTGTCTTAATCGCAGAGAAATATTAGATACATTCTGCTCATTTCGCGAAGGGGGATGTGAAAAGCGCCGCGGCCACTTGTCGGTTGAAAGGAGCGGGGAAAAAGAAAAAAGGAAAGACACGAAAGAAATGGAATGCACTCGAGCGAGAAGATTCTTCCCCGTTCGCGTTATCAGGCGTGACGTCGTTGAAATAAATCTTGAGGCCCGCGACGTTCTTTTCCACGACATGCCGTCATCCGGTTCTCTTCGACTTGGCCGCAAAAGTGTGTTACGTGCCGGCAAAAACGAAGGTAATTTCGCCGTTTGAATACACGAGGCGCGCGCGGGAAGCTGTTATCGCGCGCGCCGAGGAAAACGGACTTATCGTCGGAGCTGACCAAAGGGCTGACACGAGATAATTTTTGCGATAGCAAAAGTTCCGTCGAAATATATTAACCTAAGGACATGTATAATGAGATGTACGGTATCAGTAATTTTGTATTCGCATAAGAAAAA
>QVNV01014289.1:0-12703 GCA_014825455.1 Pseudomyrmex pallidus | reverse complement strand
TATATTAATATTCTTAAATTACTCCATTACTTCGTTTTTACACATCCTTCCACGCGGAATCCTTTCGGAGAATTCCGTGACGAGAGGATCGCTGTGGAAATACACCGTGACATACTGTGCTGCGGGCGCCTTGCCGGCACAGTGGCGTAATCGTGGAGGGGCCTGACGAGGACGGTCATCGGGACGGGAAAGGTCGGGACGGGCCTTTCACCGTGGAACGCGAGAGGATCGTCGCACGTGCGTTCGTGTAGCCCGCACTGCGGCGCGTTATCATCATCTCTGCGATATCACGTGCGAGATACGTGATATATTCCTCTTTTCCGTCCCGAAAACACTCGCCGTAAAAAATTCGGTGAGGAAACGCGGGCGGGGTTCGAAAGTCTCCCTTTTCCTCTCCTTCCCCGTCCTTAAATACACGCGTTATGCACGTTGTCGAGCAAAACCGGTGATTGGTGCCGCTGATAGGTTTCTGCACGTTTGCGCAATGTCGTTACATTAACTCCGCGGCGGAGAAACGACGTGAAACGCTTTGTTATCGAGCCACTTTGTAATAGTTGTGTTTAACGAAAAGATCATTTAGGCAATGCGCTTGAGGAGTAAATATTAATTTTTTTTTAAGGTCTGATCACGTAACAAACACCGGGAACATCTCGCGGATAGATGCTCTTCGGATGCGAAGAGGAAAAAATGTGCATGCAGAGAGGGAGAGACTCTCTTTCTCCTCTTCAACGTGCGAGGCGAGCGAACCTACGTGCAATCAATGTGTTTCTCTTAAATATGATCGATCGATATCACGTGTAATCTACGCGTGACTGCGTGTCGCACGGTATGTAACTCGCGACCGACGACGTGGTTTTCGCTTACGTTCCCTCGATTTCTCTCGCATGTTAAACACACTCGATATTCCGATGCTACGCGCGGATTGTACGTATGTATTTATGTACGTTCCTCGCTTCTCGCGTGGATTACGTCAACATCGCGATGAAATGAAGTTCTCTTCCACGCGTTCTCTCGTTTTGCTCGTTATTTAATTTCACATTCTGCTGACATTCTACGCGCGCGGCACCTTCGCATACGCAATGAGCTGCATTTTACATTAATTGAAATGTACCTTCTCTGTGAGCTTATTGCCACAACTCGATACATCTGAAATACAAAACATCGTTCGATACTTGTCTCGAATTACACAAGTTTTTATGAGAAAATAAAAACACTTTAATACTCAGCGGCGTACACAAATGGCATTTAAACGTCGAGCTAACAGCGACACGATCTATCGACGAGATCTGTTGTATCGTGGAAAATAGATTGAGAAATAATAGACACGTGTGTGTGGGTAATAATAATAATAAGATATTAATATTATTCAAAAACTTCCACGTATTCACAATATACATACAATTTAGTACTTAAGTACTCTTAAATACAATATTACATACATATATATATAACAAAATCGTTTATCTTCATTGCGAGATTCGATTTCTTGGGCGCAACGCACGACAGTCGAAGTTTCCCTCGAATTTTGTACATGCACGTGTAATTATTTAAAAAAAATGCGTCTCGCGCGTGCGCTCTTTACGTATATATCGATACGTATGATATAAAAAATGCCTGTGTGCTAATATACAAGTGCGCATTTATGGTCTGGCCACGTAACGGCCCGCGTTTCGTCGCCGATGCGATATAAACGTACTAGGGGAAAAGAAGAAAATGCGCGCGCGCGCACGTGAAAACAGAGACAAACTTATCGACGACGACGACGACGACGACGACGACGACGACAACGTCGTCCGAAAGTCGTGCGCGAAGAATGCGACGTCGCGAAGGAGAGATACTTCCGCGATTTTTGCGGCTTCCCGAGAACCGGCTCGTTACACGTCGCCTTTCGCTTAGACATTTCGAACGTGCCTGGCATAGCCGCCCCACCAAGCACCGGCTACCTTTGCTCCGCTAAACTAAACAAACGCGCCGGACCGTTGCCCTTTTTCTCTCCGAGATTTTCCACCGCGCGAGAGAACATACGCGTTCATCTCGGTCGCGTTTTGAATTATTGTTATACTTTACACGGATTACACGCAAATCAACAACTTGAATAAGATCCGCTCGAATATCCCATCGTTTCCGCAGGCCAAAAACGGTAATTGGCTTTCTGTCAAAACTGCGAATCCGGAGCGCGCGTCCGAAGGAAACAATAAAATCACAATTCCAAGTTTGTCGCGAGTTCCGTACGTACGAATTTTGATGTGTTTTGGTTTTTTGATTTAATTTCGAGAAAAAGATACCAAAAAAAAAAAAAAATAATTCACATAGTGTTTCGTTACATTATTTATTGCTAACAATAATCGGATCCGCGATAATCACACATCGCCGTTTATCGCCTTCGACGATCTCTTCCTCTCGCAATCCCTGAGGGTTTTGTTTCTTTTCATCGCTGTCGAAAGTGTCGACTCTGACACAATGTCGCGCGCAAGTCTGTTACTAAATTTTAGTTATCACAAAATGCGCATATCAATTACACGTCGAGTAAACTATTTGTTCTAAAAGTAATTTCAGTTCTTTTTGCTCGCATACAAATAGATTACCGCTAGCTGTGTATACAAGAATATAGTGAAATATTTTCGATATATAAAAGATGGAAATATACACGTGTGATCGAAAAAGGTAAGACGAGAGAGTTGGTGTTATTTATTAAAATAGGGGAGAACGGCGCTCAGCACAGGTCGGACCTCAAGAATAATATTTTAATTCTAAAGAATAATACACATTACTTTTTATCTAATATTTTACTTTATATAAAATTTATCTAAACTAATATATTATGCATACATGAGTAACTGTAAAACAGATACATTCGATGAAAAACCAATTTAACAAAGATATTAATAAATTTTCCTAAGCGAGCGTCGCATTACCCCGTTCTCCCTTATTATTGCAAAATCTGTGCGTCGATTCCGTGTACAGAGAATCCGTCTTTTAATATATTTACAATACAAAGTGCCTCGAATATCGTTAAAAAAAAAAAAAACATTCTCATCGAGAATTGTGAGCAACAAGTGAACGCAAACGTTTAAAGAGCTGTACACGTTTTCTTCGCGATTATTTTGTCGGATCATCAGCGAAGAAGTCCGTTTCACGGTAAAGCGTATCATTACCGTTTTTTTTCTTTCATTTCGCAACAAGAACGCCGATTTGCGAATCTCCTCCTCCTCGCGTCATGCAAACAATTATCTGCGCATGCGAATATTGTTAGAAAAAAAAGACGCATCTTTAGAAAAGACCGCATTGCCTTTACATGTATACTGTATAAATGTGGTAACCAAGAGAAGTTACTTGTTCCCGCGAGTTTTAAACAACATTAACTATTTACAAAATGCATCATGCATCACCTATAAGTCGCACAATGATTTTTAAATTCATTCGTTTGCGCGCGTACGTTCTATTCGAAGGTACAAATATATTATATATTTACAGCAACATATATAAATAGAAATGCAAGTGCGTGTCGCTTTGACTCGATTAGAGACGGCAGTAGAAAAACGCTAATAAAAGAGAGTACGTATCGCGCTGATAATTACAATTGCCTACTCGAGCAATTGTAATTATCTAATAATAAATCCGTAGGTATTAAATTTATTATTAATCTTACTCGTTATTTACAATGGCGCGAAGTATAAATACATTTCTTTCATTCAAAATTTTCAAACCATCGGTGTTGCCCAGGAGAAAGCGTACGATTAAATTCGCACGCTATTCTTCTCGAGTGTGGCGCACTTATTATTATTACTATTTGCATTGTGCAAATGCAATTAAAATTGTATATATTTGTACAATACAATACTTACATCCGAATGTATTCAAACGTACATTTTAAAGGAAGACTTTTTTTTTACTTGGTCGTATTTTAAAATCGCAACTAACGATACACTCGATAACACACGACAGAGGATCCACTTTATGTGATGGTTAGGGACTTTTGCTCTTCTTCCATTTTTCCAAAAACAAAAAAAAAAGTATTAACCTGTCATGCCGCACGATGACAATTCCTCATTCATTGCCGTTCCAGCGATACATGAAGTGTAAAATCACAGCAACGAGTATAGGACGGAAGCCGGAATGCTTTCCGGCGGGTTATGCCGAACTCAACAGCTCTCTGCAACAACAATACAAAGTTGTGCTGAGGTACAGTGACGGGTGTGTGTGTGTGTATAATGTACGAGTGCGTGCTCAAAATATCTGAATGTCAACAAACATTAGCAGAGTTACAAGAGAGTTTGTCTATAAAGCATATATGTATATATCTCATTGTTTACATTAAACTATTTACTAAAAAATCATTATCTTCTCCAAACACGTCAATCAACACAAAGAGACGAAGATGCAAGTGATAAAATTAGTGAGATCGTTCGAAAAGATGTTTGTTATACATAATTTCCGTTGGTTTGAGCAGCGCTCCTCGTACACGCTGGTACAAATATTTGAAACGAGCAACGATCACGCGATTTCTATAAAAAAAAAAAAAAAATTTTCAACCAGAAATGTGAGCAAAAGTTCATGTTTCAAAATGGTACACACATGCAACATGCGCGCGAGAAACCAAGCGTGCGATCTTATCATGCCTCGTTTCGAGAAGCATTCCTCTTCTCAGCGATTAATACGGCGGTGTTACTCACGTTGAAAGTTCTCTCCCTAGTAAACCAGACCCCACCAATCCAGTGCGCGATCGACTCCTGTTTAGTTGCGCTCTCCTCTCTGCTGCAAAATTGAAACAAGGAATTGTGAGCTCGTTACACACGGATATCGAGGACGGAAATATTTTTATCGTGGAACGTAAGGTGCGATATTTCGAGACGATTTGTTTTTGACAAAACTTCGATCTGAACATGTAATTCACGACAAGGAATTTTATATAATTGTTCACATATGAACGTAGTTTGCCGGTACATTAACAATATTGAAGGGTGGGTGAGGTCTGTAATAATAATTTATAATTTCTCATGGAGTTTGTTTGTTAAAAGTATTTTATAAAGTTAATTTATATTGTAGACGATCCTTTTTTAGCCGTTTATCTTTTCAAGTCTTTGTATCTTTGAGAAACGAGATAATACACAACACACACAACATTGAACACATCGAGGAAAACAGTATGAAAATAAACAAGTAAAAAGAAAACAATATAAAAAGAAACAAGTAAAAATTATAAGTTGTAAATTCCTTTCATTTAATTAAAAATAAAAATATATATATGTTTTTATACAAAACAGTCGCAATACATAATTCATAAAAAAAAAAAATTAGAAATGTTTTGAATCACATTTTAAAATGTAAATGTATATAACAATCTTAAGAATAATTATATTTTTTTGCATAAAAAAAAGACAATATGTAGTTGTTCGAGAAAAACTGAACACACTTTTCTTCACAATATATCGTATAAAAATCAATCAATAATATAGGGAAAATTATAACTTTGCATATTTTTTCATCTTTCAATGAATGTTACACAGTTCACATTAATATGTATAAATAGTTCAACTGATTTTTGACAAACAGTACCGTAGTCTGCCTCTTTACAATTGTTTCAAACATTTGATATAACACAACTTTAAAATACCATATGAATTAATTGTAAAATTTTTATATCACAATTTCTATCACATTTATAAGTCTCGAATATAGTTGCCTGCCCTACAGTTTCTAAACGATTATATTTGTTATATGTACATATATTAAAATTTTATATAAATTGTATTTAAAAAAACATAATATAAAAAAAAACCATTGACTAGTTCAAACTATCACAATGATAAAATACTCCACGAGCAATTATATTGCAAAGATTCAACACTAGACATCTTTTCAAAATAAGTTATTGCGTCGTTTAGTTTGAAGACTTGGTTTCTGCAGACTGTATTTTAACAATTTTTCATATCGGAATGTATCAGCACGGTAAAACAATATTTTAAAGCTATAAAACTTTCATTCTCTCAGTCTTTTCCTCGCGTCTTTCTTATTCTCTCAATATAATCTAGTTTCGTGCGCGAGATTAAATAAAAGCAGCGCGCGTATGATTTAAATGGAATTTACAGAGGTTCGCCAGAACTTCCACTTTTTCTTCCACAATTTGCTCTTTGTTTTCTTCAGTGTACATCTCACACCCGAGTCATTTGTGTCCGGAATAAACGACTCGTTGATGCTTGGCCATTTTTCGGAACTCTCTAGATCTTGCGGGATAAAACAAGAAGAATCCGTCTTGTTCACACGCAACAGACTATCTTCCGATAACAATGTGACTTTATTCATTTCGGTCGGTAGCGATTGCACTACGGTTACCTGCTCCGCGCTCGAGAGGTGAGTGGATACACTCGAGTACGGGGAGTCGCATTTCAAATCTTGTATGTTGTGATTTTCGTCCCTGCAACGAGCAAGATTTTCGAAGTTTTTCGATCGCAGAAGTCTGACCGAAGTGGACGATGTTTTGGACGATGGTTTAGTGTGAAAACTGTCGATCGATTTGGACATGTTTTTGTTCGTCAGATTGACGTCTACAACGGGCGAGTTTAGTATTAACGGCATAGTGATGTTCGCATTGGATGGACTAAGCAAGTTGCAATGAAACTTGCGGCGCTTCGCGATTATGTTATTTACGCGCGCACGTTTACGATTCGCTATAGCGCGACGCACCAAACTGTTTCTTCTACGCAATCTGTTGATCACAACGCGTCTCTGTCTAATCGGACTGACCAAACGCGCTAGACTGAGAAAATCGTTTCCGTTGACTAGTGGACTCGAACTCGCGTCATTGTTCGAATCGCCGTATCTGGATTCCAGATTTCCAAGTGTTTTCAATGAAACGTCTCTTTTTGGTGTTTCCGCAGACATTGCGTAATACGCATAATTATGGGCACTGCGCTGTTTCTTTTTCTGAAAGAACGTGATTTTGGGTCGTTTCAGTCTGGGCGTCTTTATGGCCTCCTCTATCAGCATTTGTCTGTAGAGTTCTTGATTCTCTTCCGGCGTAAAGAATTTTGTCGGATCGACCGCCGCGTCCAAATTAGACACGATCCTGCTCGAAAGCACGTCAGGTCCCGCGATCGGAGTTAAATTTTCGTGCGTTAAATTAGCGGACTGGTTCGAAAAATTACTAAACACACACGACTGTGTCGCTCGGTCCTTTATCGTCACTCGTCTCCTGATGTATGTCCTAGAGAACTTACCACCAGCCACGCGTGTCGGTCGCTTGCGTCGTTGGTCTGGTCGGCTGAAGGCTGATCCGGTCTGCAACGCCTCCATCAGGCTGTCCATAACGCCTTCCTGCGTTTCGTGCGCGTTCATGTCGACTAGTGCACGTTTGCGCGCAGCTCGCGCCGCTTTCTCCACTTCTGCCTTCTCGCGCGCTTCTCTCGCCCGTCTCTGCTTTTCCTCGCTCTCCTTCAGCTTAATTATCTCCTTTTGTGCGTGCTACAAAAATTCGGTACCGATGCGAAATATTAAACGAACAATCTTTTAAATAGCGATACTACTTGATTGAGAGGCATATCTCTTAACACTAGAAAACAATAGAAATGCGTAATTACCAAGAAGTCGTCCTTGAACGTTTTGATGTCACCGAAGAATTCCTCGATAGTGTACTTCTGCTTATCGAAAGAGAAGAATTCGGAAATGTCTGTGTATAAGCCGTCCATATTTTTGAACATGTTCTGCAGAACTTCGTACGAATCCCTAGCTTTTTTGGCGAATGGCTGTGCGAAAAGACTTCGTTAAGGAAACACGTCTTTGTACGTGTGGTATATGAACGATGCTTTTTATATTAAACATCAAAACGGTCGTTATTGACAAATAATTGAAGAATACCTTCATAACATCTATGAATAGATCATCATCGCATTGCGGAACTTTGGCATTTGAGAGATCTTGCTCGAGATTACGGATATTGGTTTCCATTTGGCGTAACGTTCGCTGAACGTTCTCCAAAGATACTCGACTAGCGCGATCTACATGCGATAGTTCCTCAATGAAATTGAGACATTCCGGAAACTTTCTTTCTATCGTGGTCACCAAGTAATGCATGAGGGTTTGCTTGTTATCGACATCTTTCGTGCTGGTCAACTGGAAAAGAAAAAAGAAAACACATTGCTATAACGATCGTGACTGACAACGAGCAATTAATATACGCGCGTTTGCAGATGACAAAACAAACCTTCGTTAGAAAACTAATTTCGAATCCGAACGCTTGGCCATTTTTGGAACCTGAATTCATGTAATTTCCGAGTAGCAATATCAATTCGAGAATACGCGCGAACTTTTTACTGCTTTTCACTTCTTCGCATGCCGCCGTAGCCGCCACGATGTCCGGTTTCACATCCTGTATCAGCTCCTCGTATCTCAACATAAAGCTCAATGATCGTAATCTCGCAAAACAAAAAATTACCGTAACGCAAAATTGTTCTGCCTCAGTCAGATCGTCGTACTGATCTTTGTACATTTGCAACTTTGATAATTGATCCGGGGGTGGTAAATATTGAATTAATCCTTGCAATATGTTGTCCGAAATAACTGGTCCCTCGCATCTGAATAAGCATTTCTTCACTTCCACGTACGGCATGTGCTTCAGCGTTCCGCCAAGAAGTATCGATATATTTTGAGCAGCTTTACCGTCCAAAACCTTGAGATCTTTCACCTTTTTCATCGGGGCTGATCTGCGTGCACGAAAATATTGATTAACACACCGCGTGCATGCGAGAAAGAAAAAATTAATCATTTATCAAGTGAAATTTACTTATCCACTACGTCATCCAGTTTTTTACCACTCGGTTTGGATGCGAACTTTTGCACAAGACCGTCCAATATTTCCGGACTTGCCAGTCTATCTTCTTGTACTTTCGTCCAGAATGATTTTTCCGTTAATTTGTGAGGTAAAATCTGAAATATCACGAAGCTTCATATGTAACAGATAGTTACCTTGAGAAGCAACAGGTGTTCAAATTTTTTTTATTTTTTATCATATATTATAACATACCGCCTTCCAATTTGCTCTTTTCAATGGGCCGTCCACTTCCCATTTCTTCTTCGGTTTCAATCCGTGAGGTAAAACCTGTAACGCCGGAGGCGGTGGAGACAGTCCTCCCATCGGCGGTGGTGGAGGACCCATTCCCGGTAAGGGTGGTGGCGGAGGTCCCATTCCAGGCATTGGGGGAGGCGGGGGTCCTTTTAAACCGGGCATGGGTGGCGGAGGTGGACATGTCATTCCTGGCATCGGCGGCGGAGGTGGGCCACCCGGAAGCGGGGGAGGTGGTGGTGGAGGTAGTCCGGCCATTCCGGGCATAGGCGGCGGAGGTGGACACACACCGGTTCTCTGGCCAACGGACTTCGCTCCCGTTCCTTGTTCCAATTCCTTGATCTTGTTTTCCGCGTGTTGTAGTTTCGCCTCGGCCTCTTGTCTGCTGGCTATAGCCTCCTCCAGTTTCTGCGTCACCTCCACCAACCGACGTTCCTCTTCAGCCCGTGACTTTTCGACTAGGGTGTCGATCAACGGTTGCACGTCAATGTGAAAGCGCTTCGTCGCGCTGAAATCCGGATCACAGCCTGAACGATGCAATACGATTTGCGATATACATTCCTCGATCAATTTGTAATACGCCGGTCTGGAAATAATGGAAGATAAATGCGTAAGCTTGAATTAAATAAAAAAGAAAAAATTATGCAAACACTCACCGAACCAGAGCATCATCTCGAATAAATAAAAGATGCTGAAGTATAGATAGAAAATATGGCTCGGCGGTAGTATCCATCACCATGTTCTTTACAACTTCGAAGCAGTCGTTAACGTCGTCCAATTCTAAGCGCACGTTGTCAAATCTTTGTACAAATTCCTCGTAATCTTCCTCTTTGTGGTCATTGAAGATCTTCAAATGCGTTGCCAAGTCTTCCGATTCGTCTTTCTCTAACATTTCGAGGATGTCAGCAAGACCGACTCGCATTACCTCATTCCTCAGATGTAAGCGAAAATCTAGATCCTCGGCGGACGAGATTATCGAGTTTATGAGCTGAAGGCACACTACCTATGGTACCACAATATTCAATTTTGTAATTTAAAAGCGTTTCTCTCAATTTTAATCAATTTCTACAGTTTGCAATTATTTAGACGGACATATGTGCAACGTTTTTACATAACAAGCGTACCCTTAAATTTTCACTCTGCTTGGTCATCAGTCCTTGCACGATCGGCAGGAATCTTTCGCGACCTTTGAACTCGCCGTTCATAGTAATCGCGTCCAAAACCTTTTTGTGACTGTCGCTCGATATGAGACATACCGCGCCGAGTAGCTTCACAGCTTCGGACATCACGGACGGTTTCGTCGGTTCCAACGATCTGGCTACTATTGTAAGCGCTTCCTGATGAGCCAACATCTCCTTTATACCGACGGTATTGTTCATGATAGCCTTTAAGCAGCGAATGCACTCGTACTGTATTCGCTCGTAACGGTTATCACTAAAGAGAGGAATCATTGTCACAATTAATTCAAAACAATTATCACGTGGATCTTGAAGTGGATTTTCTGCCGTAAGCAGTACGCGCGTCATGCAAATCGAAAAAGAAAATTAACTAATTAGAAATTAATTAATTAATCAAATAAAAATAGCTCTCGCCGAGCGGCACAAATAATCAATCTATTTTGAAAAATTTTTGGCAATGAAATACTTAGCGTTATACACAATAAAAGATCGTTTGAACTGTGTGTTATTGTAGCAAATTTTCGCTCGTCATATATGAAACATAACAAGCAGGGGGAAGGGGGGGGGGAAAGAAAAGTAAAGAAAATTGATGTAATAAAACATTACTGCGTAATGACATTCAAAAGCGAATAGTACTCTTACGTTAATTACCTATCATAATATATGAAGGCACTGTAATAGAACAATATCGATGTTAGAATTGAATCTTACGTGCTTCTCTGCACCAATACGCTATTGTAATTCGTTCGAAATTTTCATAAGGCAATTCACGCTTACTTTCGGTAACATTCGTTGAGAGTAGCGAGGACCTGCTTGAGGCCCTTCGTGCCGAACTCCTGTACCCAACTCAGCGGATTGTTGGTGAGCGCGATCCTGAGAGACTCGACGCAAGTGTAGATCTTATTGACGCTCAGATCGGGCTGCGCAAGATAATGTATGTAGTCCGCCGGCTTGTCGAATTTCGATCGGTTCTCTTGCACGGTGCCTTTGTAATGCAAAACCAGCATCTCCTTTTTCTTCGTGTCCGATTGTTGCCGCAAAGGCTCCTTCTTCTCCTCCGTTAGATTCATATTGGCCTTAAGCGAGAAGAGATATATAACTCGGGATTTATATAAAAATATTTTCTTATTTTTGTTTTCGCGCTCGAGACGTTACGACGTAAGATCATATTATTTTTCTTACGACAAACGTATTGACGATGCGCATTATCAGAACAAATTAAATGCAGTATATACAAGTCACACAGAGAGATAAGAGAGAGATCAGCTGTGCGAGATCTTGTCGCGTTTTTTCGTAATGCGTTGTCAGAATGAAGAAATATTATAGTGCACAAGCCTGCGCGGTAAGATCAGTGTTCGCTCACCAGCATTTCCTCGAACCTGTCGTTCACCGTCTCCTCATCCATCCTCTCGATGATGCAACGCTGTTGCTCGATCTCGTTGATGTCGTCGCCGGAGTGCGGCCTGGGCATGGTGTTGCTGCCCGCGTAGCCGCGCGTGCCATTTCCCCGGCCGGATTTCTTCGGCCGGCCGAACCATGTGTCCAACTGCAACAACAATCGTTTGTGTCTTTTACAGTTTATGATCAAAAAGTCGCTTTACCGTTGGTTTCAACTTACATAATATAAAGGCAATAAAATAATTCTTTTTTTAATTAAACCAACATTATTGTAATTGTTTTTTCTTTTTACAGAACTTTACAAAGTGTGACAAACAATGGAGCTGGCGATCTACGAAGCTAACGAACTATGAACAGGAACATTCCGCGCGAGACACGACGGAGATCGTCGACTGATGATGATCGTTGAATTCCACTGCGCGAAAACAATGAGCCGCAAAGGTAAAAACAAAAGTGCGACCTCGTTCGAATGTAAATTCGATCGGCTCGCGAGGTCGTTTACGACAAACTGCTGCATTCCGACGTACGAGTTCGATTGTAAATGTTTCTCTTTTTGGCGGGACAACAACGTCGTGTGCGAAACGCAGACTCGCGTTTCACACACACACACACACATGCACGATGATATAATCGCGGGATAACTCGCTCGCAAGAGCGCGCAAACGACGACGCGCACCGCAAGTACAATCGAAATTTTTCCGGGATGAAATCGCGCGCCGGAGCTGGAAGCAATTATTCCATCCATTTACCGCGAGGTAAAGTAACGCACAGGCGTCAGCGCGAAGCGGAGCTATCCGGAGGAGGAAGCGTAAAAGCGCACAATCGTCGTTTCGCCGCTGTCGGATCAAAGTCCGCTTCTCGAAAATCTCGAGACTACTTCAATCGCGCGCCGGAGACTACGACTTCAATAAAATCGGCGAGGCGGACGTGACGCGTGCGAAATTTTTAAGCACGCATTGAAAATTAAGTTCTATTATGAATTCTTCGACTGTTCGCGAATGCCGGATATACAGTTAAATGACTATACACTCCACTGCATGTCAGATCATCTAGCCAGGACTTTTTTTTT
>QVNV01014287.1:0-10015 GCA_014825455.1 Pseudomyrmex pallidus | reverse complement strand
CAAATATCGAGGTGACACGCTCGCAACTTTTCTTAAAAAATTGCGATACTTCAATATCGCAATATCTCGCGGGACGGCCGTTTGATTTTCGGTCCCTCGAAACAATACGGAGCGATGATTGTAGCATATTTTTCTGTCTCTGGAAATCCGGCAATATATCGGTGTTTGTTTTTTTTTTTTTTTAAATTAAGCAGCGTGATCTTTCGATACGTACACAAGTGGAATATAGCCTTTACCTTTTTAACAAACACGTACGTTACGGTTTTCTAAACAAAAAAAATATAGCTGTTATTCTAGAATACACAAAAAATTTTACATTTTGCGAGAGCAACGGTTTCTACACGTGTATAATTTACGAAAAATACCTTTTTTTTTTCACATTTTCTGTACAAATATATATCTTCAGAGTGACGGACAATTTTCCGCTCACGGAATTTTATATCCCGATACGTTTGCGGAAATTAATTTCTTCCAATTGTTATCGATGATCACGTCCGTGAAATTGTCCGGGAATTAAATTACATTCAAGCGCAGACTGTGCAAGATAGAAAGAAACCTTAGTAGATTCTGAAAGCACTAATATTGAACATTGTCTCTCCAAATACACGTTCTATTATTTCTATCTAATGTAAAAAAAAAAGAAACAAAACAGCAAATAGCAAAAGAATAGTAAAAGAATGATAAATTTCTATTTTAAAAAAATCTTATATTTTTTTAATCACAGTTTTTAAGATCTTTTTAAGACCGCGGCATGCAATTAATGTTATATTGATTCGCTGCAATAATTGTGTGTCCAAGAGGAATATTATTAACCGCAACATGGAAACTCATTAAAAAAATGTGCTCGTGTGAAATTGATTCGTCATAAATATTCCATTTGTCGATAGCAACTTCTTCCTTTCGATATGACATCGGCTTGCGCTCCGGTCGATATATCATCGATTGCTTCGAAATAATGAATATCGCGACCGATTATATTTACACGAAATGGCGTGTGCAGCATGCACGAGGAACGATTGATAAATGCCCGAAACGACGCACAGATAGCGACGGTGTGGTATCGCGTTACTGTTGTCGTTAATAAAATTTTATTCTTCAGAAGAACAAATGTCAAAATAGCTTGTTATCGCACGCAACGTTTGTGTGACAGCCAAAGTACATGCTCTCAGTGATTTTTGACAAAGCACTTTTTTTACGCTTCAAAATTTACGAGTTGTGCTCCGAATTCAAATATAGTTCAGTGCAATTTATTTCCATTTATTTTCGAATCTAAAAAAAAAAAACATGCTTTGATAGAAAGAAATTTTTGAGTAACAATCAAGTCATCGATGTCGTAAATAGCTATTTTGAAGAGGTCGGGAAAAATCGTTGTGCCAAAGTGATACAAGTGAGAAGCCTCTCGAGAAGCGCTGGTCAAAGTGCATTGAGGCAGAAAACGACTGTATTGAAAAATAAGTAAATTTCGACCGATAAATTGTTGTTTATCTTGTTCTTTCGGATAGTTATCAATTGCTTCCGGTACTTCGATCTTTATACATACTTTTGCACGTGGAAGAATTGATCGTGTTTCGCGCGAGAATTCAGCAGATTGCGTCGCGATTTTAGTCTCACTTACTTTCAAATCCATCTCCCTTATGGTCGTTTGTAAAATGGAGAGAAATAAACGCATCCCCAAAAGTGAATAAAAATGAAGAGCGTTTTTGTCGCATTACATTTGTGCCCTTTTGTCAAGCGAGAATTGTACGAAGGAAGTATTATTGCTAGTAAATCACAGGATTTGCGACTCAACGATAAAATGTTCCCGTTTTCCTTACGAATGACTCAGCTGAGAGATATAAAAGGATTTAAAGAAATTATTGGCTCTTCGCCCTTTCTCTCTCTCGGACGTTTTAGACTGCAACGGCCAGCTGCTCTGCTCGATAAAGGCCAAGTTTGTTTTCGCGGATGCCAAAGAAAGCCGCATGCTTCGCGTTGTTTCAGTTTCGTTAATAGTGTTCCCGAGCAAAAACGAGGCGACGAGTAAAGTGGAAGTCGCTAAAAGTGCATTTTCTCGTAAGCAAGTTTGTTAGTATCCCGAAAGATAACTACATTGCATTCACGACAACGTCTCTTGATAAAAATAGTAACGCGGTTGCGAAACTTTGAAATTTTTTGAAATTAAACGGACGCGAGAATCTTTAGCTTTTATTATGATCTAAATTTAGCTCCGATAATTTTCAAAAACAGTTACTCAGATAATTCAAAATTATCAACAAATTTTCACGTCATTAAAATTAAGTGCGCAATTAGTTTTGTTCTATAGCGTTAGTAGTCTTTTTGTCGTAAATGTGCTACTAACTGCTTGAAGATATAATTTTATTAGCAACTTCAATTATTAGAGCGTGAAATACGCGGATTGTATACGCAGAGTTCTACGATCTCTCCTCTCTCTCTCTCTCTCTCTCTCTCTCTCTCTCTCTCTCTCTCTCTCTCTCTCTCTGATTTTGTCTTTTGTGAAGGAAGATTTGCGCTATAAGAAATTTCGACGTTGTTTCGCGCAAATGGATAGAACAAAACTTTGTTTTGATAAACGAAGTTTTTAGAGCAGCGACTGTTGAAACAAAGAACAGAAAAAGAGGAGGCAGGGGAGGAAGATCGTGATGGATTCACGTTGCTCGTTTCCACTCGAATTTACATGATAAATTCGTCTAATGGTTTCATGGTATTATTTGCTGCGTAACGAAACTTTAACTGTTTGTTTTTTTTTTTGACTTTATATTGTTTCTCCAGCAAAAAAGAATTCTATTACTTTTTTTAATCAATTAAAAATAACACGTAAAAAACTTAAATATGAAAATGTATTTTGTAATCAATTAATTACTTGACATTTATATTTATTTATAGTTTGCATGTAATTTTGTATATGTTTTGATGCATAAAAACTATTTTAGACATAAGAGTAAAAAAGACGCGGGATCTATAATTATTAAGACGAATATTATATTGATTCTTATATTTTTGTTATTTACACTCTGATAAACATATAAAAATGTCAAACACCAGAAAACTCAATATCTTGCCCTTTTTTTGTAATCCTAATCGACTTGCGCCTCGATTAATGTTTCAATTCATTCCTTCGCGATGAATCATTCATGCAATTGCGTCTGTAATTTGTAAACGACGTTCAATAACGAACGACGGATTGCAAAATCAAATTCAATGTAATCACCAGATTCACTTCAGTCCGTATCCTCTCTTTGGATGGGCCTCGGATTAGTTTCATTTTCGTTATCTCCGGATGTGAGATTCGCAAGATCTTCGTAAATTCCGATTTCGTGGCGTGAAAAAATGCTCGCGAAGAGACGCAATTGCAACATTTATTTCAATTAAACTGACATCGAATACAAAACCAGCTCTTTAATTTTTGCTCTAATCCCGTAACGTAATTACGACGGCGCGGCGCTAAGATTTTTTTTCGCATTTTGGGTGGAAAATATCATTAAGAGTAAACCGACAAGGTCTTAGCCGCGAGAGAACTAAGAAGAATTCAAAATGATCTCGAGGCGCAATCGGTTTCCATTAATTATTGTCTCTGTCGCGATTTTCTTCGTCTTCCCTTCGCCGTCTTGAGTGAAAAAAAGAAAGCTGGCTACTCCCTTTGCAAACGCTGAGCTATTTCGTTGACGGTGGCTACTTTTTAAAATTTTTTGCGTTTCCATCCCCGTTGCGACGTTCCGCAGCCATTAATCGCGTGCAAGATATTGCGCATTTGTCGAAGTCGTATAGAGAGTCTCCCTCTCTCTCTCTCTCTCTCTCTCTCTTGATGATACGAGTTTTCGATAGACCTGCAGCGATGTATCTCGAGCGCGAGCTTTATTTATACGAGAGCCATAAATATCGTATCTTCTATATAAAAAAAAGGTCTTTGCCGCTGCTATAATTGCGCGGGAGAAACTTGCGCGACATACGTTCAGGGATCTTTCGCGGGGAAATCAATTTTCCCCGTTAAAAATCGACAGGAACCTCTCGCCGACTAATGTGTATTAATTACGTATCCCGCGATTGATCGATCACCCGCGTGATTAATTATGCAGAATACTAACGAACAAGCGATTGAAAGATTTGCATCCAAGCGACCTCTCCGGATTTTTTTTTTCTTTTTTTACGGTATCGATCTGTCGTCGTATTGCTGACGACACTTCGCTTCGGAGATCACTCGATAAAGCAGGTTTATTGAGCTGTCGTTTTTCGTTAGTTTCGAGAAGCAGCTTTTGGCGAGAACGCGGAGAGAGACTACTGGTTGTAGTTAGCTTTACAGTTCAGGGTCAGGATTTCCAACACAGCACGGTCTATGTGTGTGTGTGTGTGTAAGTGTATAAAATATCAGCGTAATATATAGAAAACGTCGGCGCGCAGAAGATCGGAAAGCTGAAAAGCGGGAATAGAATTGGTGCAAATATTGACGCTTTCCTTCGAGAATTTCAATATCCATTCTGATGCAAAAGCTCGAGAAAATCTATACATCGAAAGTTAATGCAACAATATGTCTACTTTAAAGTTCTTCCGGTTTTCGCAAACTTTTTGATTTCGGAAATCGCTGTTGTGTTTGGTTGTTCGGTAAATACGTAGCGTTTTTTTTTTTTTTTTAGTGAAATTCAAAGGCTTTGTTTAAGTTCTCCACTTGTGTCTTTATTCGGCAATATATGCGCCATTTTTGTTGATGACTTCGCAATATTTCGTTTTTGATAATGAAAACTGCGAACTTTCACAATCCAATTAGTTATAGTTTTTAATAAATTTTTTATCTGCCAATTTTGACATTGAATAGAATCTTACGCTATTTCTCTCGCGATACAGAGTTTTTATTAACATTTGTACAAGGAATATAATAACAGAAGAATTTAGATAAGGATTTTTTTTTGCAATAACGCGAGGATTTCTTTGAGTTTTCTCGATATAAAATTGGACTGAAGAATGAAATTGTTCTCTCGGGCGAGAAAAGTTACATAGGAGATATATACTAGAGAAAACGGTGCGAAAGAGAGACACTTCCATCGAAGGAATCGCGATCCTGTCTTTATTTTCGCGAATCTTTCGGCGGAAATGACAAGGAGAAAAAGTTATGTGTATCAAACGACGCGCACCGCCGTTTTTCGTTGGAACGTTTCTTGCGGTTCTTTTCGTTCGCTACTTTCTGCGGGCAACCATTTCCTGCGAGGTCTCCTAAAAAGATGAAAAGAAACACAGTTTTCCCAACCAATCCGTTGTGTATCTCCATCTTTTTATTCGTAAACAAACCACCGCTGCAGCGATGGATATAACGATAACAAAAAAAAAAAAAAAAAAGATTCAACATGCGTTCTTCTTTTTTCGCGATTTTTTACTCTTTACGTTTCTCAGAAAATATTGAGTGAGTGTAAAAGTTTTGATGAATTTCGTGATTAAAAAAAAAAAAAATAGACTATATAAGTAATTTGATTAAAAACGATGTATTCGTTCCACCAAGTGCAACGAAAAGTAAAATAGAAAACAAAGAGGATTACTTCGCAGAACGAACAAGTCGATTTTAAATCAAATCGCTTATAGTCCATTATTTCTAGCGCGAAATCCATCGAAACATTTGCACTCATTCGATACAATTTTCGCTGTAGAGAGTTTTGCGTACGAACATATTTGGAATTTATTCAACTTTTACTCAGCATTGACATTTTGAAAAATGTCAGGAGGTGAAAATAGATCGCAACCTCCCTTCGATTCCTGATCAGTATATACTTGGTCACAGTTGCTTGACGCGTCGCGTCTAAAATAGAAGTGGAAGATTTTATATATATATATATATTTTTTTTTTTTTTTGACTTTTGCGAACATAGAACGGCGTTTTCTTCCAATCGATGTTACTAGAATGACACCCATTGTTATCGCAGATATATTCCGCTGCTCGGGTATTGTTTCCAAAGAATGAGGGCGCAGAATCCGATGCACTCACATGTGACACACACACACACACATTGGTATTACGTGAAAATAGATATCGCGACAGACGTACGTAATTAGAGAATTTAAGAAGAGACGAGATGGGAGCCGATCCTTTGCGAGTAACTTGATCAGCAAGTGCTTCGGCAATGCGGTACATGTTAATGACAGATATCCGGAAAAATGCGAGACTTTACGCGACTCTTTTGGAACTTATCTCGAACAGAATTTTTTCTTGGCAGACAAAACAGTTTTTTCAAAGTTTTACACGAGTTTTTATTTTTTTCTATTTTCTATTATCTCATTGTGTTAATTCTTTTTTCAAATTTATACACGATGTTTATTTTTAAGAAATTATTAATTATCGCAACAAAAGCAAATAATTCTGACGCGTATCATCTTGTCACATTTTTGTTTCCCCGTGCTTGAAGTAACAACTTTAATATCGTATTACATCAGCTGTCGGAAAACTCGAAGCACTATTATTTCGCGCTCGCGAGAGCTACGAGCTCTATATTCTCGCTTTTATAAGTTAACTAATTCTCTTTCATCGTTACTTAACTGGAATAACTGTTATTATGTTTAATTACAGAGGGCGAACGCGCGGTAACACGTTTTTTTGACGTAATCTCTCAATTCTCTCTTAACAGTAAGACGTTGAAGGATAAAAGAGAACACGTCGAACTCTGAATACAAGTTACATAAACGTTACCGATGAACGTCCATACAGACATTTTATTTTATTTTTTTAAACGATTTAAAAAATTATATTTAAAGGGATTTATTTGAAGACAATTGCCTTTTTGATCTTGTCGATCGCATTCTAATTTATTGTTGTTGGAATTCGAGCGCAAATAAAGTTAGCCGCGAGACTGTAGGAGTTGCAAGACAGCTGCAAACATTTCTCCTTAATATAACAATGTTTGTACTTTACCACAAGATTGTGTCCACCTGACGTGATCAAGGTGCGCTACGTGTGTGTGTGTGCGGTCGTGACACAAACTTTGTACCAACTTCGGAATGGCACACCGCACGGTATTAGACTTCGCTATATCTGTTCGTACTTCCTTGCTGACTTATTGCACCCCCGCAACGAGACTGTCATTCAATTTATTCTTGCAAATAATCGGTATCAAAACGCTATTTTATTGAAGCAAGTCGCTATTGCATAAGCAGGAAAATTGAAAGAAAATTGTCCATTCTGTGTATTATCGTTGCTAAGTGTGAATAAAGTAATATAATGGAGGTACCTACGTTGCTCTACTATAGCGGAGAGTAGGAGAGTAGTAATTAATCTGAAAGGTGATTCTCGATTACGGGAAATTGTGAAGGTCAGAAAAAATACAGAGTAATAACAAATTTATTATTCCGCGAAAAAAATTCAGCTTTTTAGTTTCACTCTTTGCAATAAAGAAATGGCACATTTTATTTACTGAAAAGTACTTTTTCCTGAAAGAAGAAGTAAGGAAAAAAAAAGAATTGACAATAACGTTGTACTTGAAGAAACATATCACACAGGTCTCTCTTTCACATTCATTCTTGAGTGAGGTTATCCGTCCTTCCGTGAAATAAAGAAGCATCCGTTCCTCACGTCGTCGGAAGGAATACTTTTGCTGATTAAGGGATAGAGACGGTTTAATACCGACGTTTTATGTGGTACTTTATTGCGTGTAACGCCTTATTGCACGTTGTTCCAATATGCTATAACTTAACAATAACAAAGATTGCAGTCGATGTGTAGATTCTCTTTAAGAGCAAAATCCTCGTCGTCACATTTTTCATATTTTTCTTGATACAGAAGGAAACGCTCGAGAGAGAAATAAATATTGCAATTTTTCAAGTCGTGTCAAAGAGCAAAACTTATCGTTAAAACTACAGAGAACTGCTGTATGTGTGCATATAAATAGTAAATGTTATCTATAGTGTTAAAAAATATGACATAATAATGTCTTTCTTAAATATATATTATATATTATATATTATTTAATTTTTAATATATTATATATTATTATTTTGTTTTTTATTAATATACGTATATTTTTATATTTCAATATAATTTTATATATAAGATACCTACAGACAAGAAAAAATAGTAACATATGACCATATAAAATTATACGTAAGTGATCAAGTCATATCAAATTTCAGACGTGATCTTATATATATCATATGTATTTTTCATCAAATGGCATCCTCTATATTATAGATATTGCTATTTATATATACGGCGACTTCTATCTCGCAATATAAAAACGAATGAACGATACGGCAAGGGACAGACCATAAGATACTTCTGTTCTTTTTTACAACGGACTGTATAAGAAAGAAATTGTAAGAAGATTCACGCGGTATATACAGGTACATATATAACATAAAAAGATCTAAACTATTTTTTACAATCTCATAATAAACAATTATTTTTATTTGCATGAAAAGTTACATATCTTTTTTTTTAGATAAAAACAAAAAACAAAAAGAAACTCTCTAGAAACATCATTTTGTTTGCTCCACCTGTTCTGAGCGGGGATTTCTACGTTCGGGCGTTGAGAGTTCTGCGGTTAGATCTTCCTGAGAGAAGTATTCCAATTTGCAGTTTTCTCTGTTCCCCGATAAGAGCAATAATGAAAATTTCGAGGTGAACCGTTTTGTTCTAAGTAGTCCTCTCTCGTCGGAAAACGTCGGAAGTAATATCATCGAAGCAGATGTGAGTTTTTTTTTCAGAAGAAAGTATAGAGGAGTATCTAATATCAACAACTTGTAAATTGCTAGTTTTTTTTTAAGCATATATTGATCGTACAGGAAGTAATCGAGTTTATCAACTTTGCGTTCGGAACTTCAACTTCCTGCGTCCCTCTTTGAGAACTCCGGTCTTGTCTATCACTTGTTATCTAACCGACGTCTTTATCTAACTCACGTCATGTCAGCCAACTTTAACGTAATAAAATCGAGCTTCAGCACCCGCCGTTAGATAATAAATTTGTCTAACGGCGTCGGTTATTTTCAATCAGAGGAAGTGAATGTGAGAGCGGACGGAAAATTGCATCATAATCTACGGTCTCATCATAAACTGACCTAGAAACAACATAACAACTCTAGGCAATATTGAGCACAGACAATTTGAGCATAACGTTGTGAAGAATTCACGTTGATCCCTTCGAGGTTTTCTTCTATTGCGCGCGCGCGCGCGTGTGTGCGCGCACTTTATCACTCCAATACCGCGATTTCTTTTTACAAACCCGACAAAAAAAAAGCTCCGCCGCTGTGCTTTGCGGCCCATTAAATCCCGCGCTTCGCTTAAGTGTGCGATTATCTCGTCTTCCCCACAGACATCTCCTGCAGGAGGATGAGACGCGAAGACGTAGAAAGAGAGAGAGTGAACGAGAGAGATTCCCAGATGAAATCACTCTACGTGCTTCTCGCGCAACCTCTGCGTTGCCCAACACGATTTTCTCGTTTCTTACACGACGACTGTCAAAGTTTAGCGACTGTCAAAACGAGAAAAGTGACGTTTCAGATTTTTGTCGACGACGATTTTCATTCCGGTGGGCGAGTCACCGTTATTGTGTTGGACAACATGGGGAAGATAGATTGTTGTATATTAAGTCCAAAGTCTCTTGGAGCACGGACTTCAGGATACTCTAGTATATAATAAATTTATTGTCTGATTGTCGCGTACGTGACTACTAGGTGTATTAGGGGGACGGAAAAGTAATGTGTTTTTTCTTGTGATGTATGTCTTTTTAATTTTTTAGCTAACTTTATGCGAATGTTGTTTTATTATACTGACAATCTAGAATTTTTTGTTTACAATTGATTGTTCACGTTAAATTAGTAATATGTTTAAAAAAAAATGAACTTTAATAATACGCTGAAAGAACACGATCTGCATCGCATACTTTTTAAATTCTGCAAAAATATTAATGTAGCCACACCTCAATCCAGTACACGTTGTCACCACACTGGTGCAATTTTGAACTTCGCATGTTTGAAGTTTAATAACTTTCCAGTAATGAGCTCAAAAATAATTTAAAACTAGTGAAAATAGGGGTAAACAATTCTCAGA
>QVNV01014214.1:0-14434 GCA_014825455.1 Pseudomyrmex pallidus | reverse complement strand
TATACATATATATATATATATATATATATATATATATACATATATATATATATATATATATATATATACTGTTCCATGTTCATTAATAGAGATATACAGACAGTCTTTCTAGTACTTCACGTGTATATTGCATGCGACGATACTTTTTTTTTTTTTTTTAATTTTTATTTTTTGGTTTGTTTCTAATCAGAGAAGCAACTCGTACAAAAATAGCGTCCTGTTTTTGTGCAACCACATATGATCACGCATATACTCGACAACTGAACAAGTCACGTAAATAAGACGAGAAATCACGTATTCACCGCGTCGTTCGCTACATGTTATTTATATAATTTGAAACGTGTTGTAAATACACATTAAATCGTGTGATAATTTTTTCTTTTCGTAAGGTTTCGTTCTTCAAAAGGATAGCCCACAATTTTTTCTTTCCTGGTCAAAAGAAATGTTCCCTTAAACAGTTGTTTTGAATAATATCTAATACATACACATGAAAAGATCACAGGAGAGAAGAACTTGACAAGTCACATTTTCAGTAATCTCAGAGACGAGCGAAGCTTCTCAAGTTCAAAACGCAGATGTATTTCTTTGTTATGCGTTTCATAAAAATGCTTACATCTCGAAATCTGTCGAGAATTTTCCCCTCTCGCTTGGGACAATTAAAAAATATCACCATTTTAAACTACCAAATAACATCAAACAAAAATCGAAAAAAAAAAAAAACAAAAAATAGACTTATCAAGTACTTATCTCCTGTGGTTTTCATACAAAATAGCCCCTCTCTTCCGCGTGTTCATTCTGTGTTTCGAATAGACGCTTTTCCCGATTACGTAGGCCGGAATGCAAAAAAGAGCACATGCTATTTAGAGAGTCAAGCGTTTTAAAATCACAGAAAAGGCGTTTCAATGGGAAAAAAAAAAAATTTACATCTGAATGCGCAATAAATTGCCCAATTAATAAACGTGACAAAAATGAGGATAACAAGCTGCGTCATTTGATATCACCGAAAGGATATCATACAAACATTGGCACATTTTAAACTATTTTTATTTTTTATTTTATCTGTTACGATCAAAACGCGCGCCCGTGTGTGTATTAAAAACAAACACGGCGCGAATCATCTCGATATTATATATATATATATATTATATATATATATATATATATATATATATATATATATATATATGTTCATGACAGTATATATGTAGTTTTCGTATATAGTAGGTAGTTTCTTTACAATGAGACGGCAAAATCGTATTTTGGGGGAGACGAACTCCCGTATGTCTTTTTTTTTTTTTCTTAAGCGTAACGATCGCAACAAGCTTTGTACAATGAGAAAAATATATATATATATATTATAGTTGTAGGAAGATTTGGTATATTCGTGCGCGCACCGCGTCGATTATTAAATAAAAACGGTACAGTTTTTTCTATATATATATAGAAATGATCGAAATATAGTATATATATATATATATGTGTGTATGTCTCTCGGTGATAATACGCGCGCGCACACACACACACAGATGCCAAAAGATTCGCAGTATTTAATTGGAGAACTTTGACACCACTTGTCTATACATACATATCGCGTCAGTTCTACACCACTTCGTGTTTTCTATCATTTTTTCTTCCCGCTCTCTCTCTCTCTCTCTCTCTTCTTTCTATGTCGCTTCTAGTCGGATTAGCTTTTCGTGTTTTATTTTTTTTTTTTATATATGATGAGATTGCACTAAACACAATTCGTTCTTGGTTTTTTGCTACTTAAAAGATCAGCTTATTTTTACATCACATTTACAGTATATTTCCTGCCGATATGTGTTTGTTCACGTGGCACGGTACTTTGTAAAGTACAAGCTAAAAGCTCCGTTTTTCTTTTGTTTTTTTTCTCAGAAGATCTCGTCTAGATTTTTGTGTTCTTTTTTTTTTAGAATTTTTATCGCACAGAGCCATCATCACAACGCACGTTTTTTTTTTTTTTTTTAGCGTAAAACGAATGTTTTTTTTTTTTTTTCTTCTATCGAATCTCTCTTATTAGATGACATGATGTTGATTACACTTGCAGCATCGGAATCGAAAGAACGCAGGAAACTTTTTTTTTCTGCCACGCAATTCTACAACGTCGTCAACGGCAAAATTACCCAATAAAAATTAGCACTCCCGTCTTCAAAAAAAAAAAAAAAAAAAGCAAATCTATACTTTTTTCACCTGTATGTACAAACGCGCGTCTCTCAATAAGTACGTCTTTTGAGCATCGTATGGTAAAGAAAGAATCGTTCTCGCTCACATAATGCAACTAATTATATTGCGAACGCACGTTCTGCGATATATAAAAGCACCCACTAAAAAGTTTTTTACTCTCTAACTAACGGCACGTATGGTGGATGTACCATCATCATGTCATCCAAGGCACTTCAAAAGTCAGTTTTTTTGTTTTTTTTTTTTTATACACAATGAAAAACACCAAGTAACAGTTTGGTGAGTTGGTTTGGTGTGTACCGAGGTACCAAGCGTATGTATAATATATATATGTATATAAGTAACGATAATCGAACTGTCTCATTTTTACGTGTGTGTTACATCATCGCGGATAAATGTGTGATCCATATATCATTCATATGTTCCATCCGGTCGTGAATTTAGTGTCCGTCGTTCTTTTGGGCCGCGATTGAGAACGTACGTAAACTTGATACGAAGCAAAAAACGTGATATTTTCGTTTCAGGTATTTGTTGTTGTTTTTTTAATAGAAAAATTAAATTAGAAAAATGAAATATGTCTCAAAACGCGCTGGGATCTTTCAAACGTGGCTCATTTCGAATGAAATCCATCCATTATTTAAGCGGAGAGCGATTGTTCTCCAACGCGCCCTCAAAATAATCGTCATCGTATCTCGATGTATGTATGTATTATATTATACTTAGCAATATTCTTTACTAATAATAACTCTTTATACATATCGAGAAGTGCCCGCTGTACGGACGGATGCCTAACATGTGACAATTCCAAAAGATTATTATTATATACAGAGTGTCTGAAACTTCGACACAGCCGAGGAATTGGTAAGGATAGACGTCCAATCCGGACGAAACAGTGTCGTGTAGAATTTTGCAAAATTCGCAATAGTTTGCGAGTTACATCAATTGCTTAATACGAGCCAATTAAAAGCGACGAGCCCGCGCCTCTGCAGGCGTGTCAAAAAAAACGTTTCAAACACCCTGTATATATATACATAATATATGTGTAATATAGTTTATAACTCTGAGAGAAAGAGAATATACATTTGTATAATAACGGATATGCTTGTTCGGTAAAGCGCAATTAGCGTAGATGTATTTTTTTTTTTTGTCTTTTACATAGTTACTCATTAGTTACATTAGGTACTCGGATTTTTTTTTGTTTTTTTTTTTCTGTTTTTTTTTTTAACGAGAGCCATACATTCCAACTGTTTTTCTACTTCCAGCTATCTGCTACGTCGAGAAACACGGAAAGTCGCTAATCGATCTCTGAAAAAATTTACCTTGTGGATATGTAGAATCGCGAAGAACAGCGATTTTGAAGAAGAAATAGGTTTACATTTTTCACTCGATTTCTCTCTCTCTTTCGTGTGCCAATTCGCACAGCACACGATCTGTTTTTTTTTTTTTTTTTTATATATCAAACTCGTCTAAAATATTTAGTCCAGCGATCAATCACACGTTATTTCCCTCGCTAAGCGCGGAATGCGCGCTGTTTTGATTTTTTTTTTTTTTTAGGCGTAATTTATTATACAAGCTTCACACAACACCGTCTTTACTGGGCGTAACATTCGAAAATTACAACTGTACATTCTACGAATTTTCGCTCGAAGATCATTTTCAAGATTCTACCAGTCTTGTGATATGGCAAAAAACAATTACATATTTTTAAAAAAGTATTCCCCCCCCCCGATATCAAACAAAAGTAAACAAAGATACAAACAACGTAGATTATTAAATTCTCTCGCTTTCCTCTTATCTCCCGTATTAATTCGAATATTCGTGCGTATGAAACACAATATATGTTTTCCAGAGAGTTTCCAAGTTTCGAGTTGTCTTTATTACGTGTCTGTGTATATGTTATATATAAGTGATAAAACGACATTAACACATAAAAAAAGTTATTTTGCTCTTTTGTCCGCTTAGCGTGTCTATATATATGGCACATTCCAATTGTTAAAAGTAAAATCGTTCGTGACGATATATAGGCTTCTCAACGAGAACATCGAGGAGTTAATTGACCTCAACAGCCCCGATCCGAACCACTGTCGGTGGTGGCACACAAAAAATTGTACTCAATCAAATTTTGTGAACGTTTCGATCTCCGTTTTTTTTTTTAGATCGTCTCCAATCTGTGTTTTGCCATCCACGACGTTGGACTACGGCTGTTAAGATCAATCAAACACTCCTAATCTTTCGTGTGTATGTGTGTGTGTGTTATTATACGAACCACTGATTGCGTGAGAAGCGATGGGCTCGCTTCATTTTTTTTTTTTTTTTATTTCTTTTTTACAAAACGAAGTATTATAGCAAAACGAAAAACCACAGCGTATTAAAAAACTATATCTACTGTCTTTACGTGTGAAAACAACAGAAACTTTCGATATATCGCATTAGGTTTTTGCGAGCTATCGCCGTTTTATTGTTGCGAGTGTGCACGGGGAATTAATCGAAATTAGGATAAAAACTTGTTGTTGTTCGCAAAGGCCTAACGTGACATATGTTTGCACTATTGTTGGAACAAATCAAACTGGCAATAATAAACCTTTTTTAAATTTATTTGTTACGACGGTAACAAACGCACGGAAGTGTGTGTTTCTTTCTGTAACATTTTATATCTCTCTCTCTATTTTTAAAATCAGGCACGCGAGATAAATCTACGTAAGAGTTTAGACGTGTATTTGTGCAATTTTATGTACATTATTATTTTATGTCTTACATAATATAGAAATATGTAATTAAAACGGTGCGGTATACATTGATATTAGCAGAATATAATATACATATATATATATATATATATATATATGTACGTATTTGAGATGTCAAGCTAGCTCAGCAAATCCTATCCTCTATATTTATGTGTATATATATATATATGTTAATATAATATCACACTATGTACGGGGTAGAAGAGAGGAGTGTACACACGTATACGTACAGAATATACGTATTACTTAAGACATTATTCAACCGTTGAGACTAAGCATTTGCATCTTCTTTTGCCAAAAAAAAAAAAAAAAAAAAAAAAAAAAAAAAAAAAAAAAAAAAAGAAAAGAACAGATCTCTCAAGCTCTGTGCACTAAGCGACCTCTTGGCATGTAAATAGTTTCTCTTTTTTTTTTGATAGATTTTTAGCTTGGATTTTCCAAGTCAGAATGTCAAAACCTCCCGACTTCTCTTTGACAACAAACAAAATAAGGAGGATTCTTCTTGGATTGTTCCGAAGTATATGTATTGGAAATCAAAATTACAATTAGGAACCGTAGTTTATATATGGAATTCGTATTTGTGTCTAACGGTACAGGTCTCTATGCTGCACAGAATCGTATATATCAAATAGCCGCGCTACCTTCTCTCTCTTATTTATACTGAATTTTATAAAATATAAAAACTTGTCGTTGTACTCTGTTCGCGCAATATATATATTTATACATATATATATGTAAGTATATATATAATATGTGTACAAAGTGTATCCTACAAATATTGCTTAGATAATATTTTGCATATTCTCTACAATTTATATATTGGAATTGAAAAGTGCAAGACGCGAAAAAAATCGGTTTTATAAAACCACGGAGAAAGATATGCATTTTTGTCGCACGAGTTTCAAAAAAGAGAAATCCGTGAGAACAGTCGTTGTTTCGTCGCAACGAAAAAACAACGATGTAATGTTGTAACAATCTGCAAATTCTCCAGTTACATTGCGAAGGAGTCTACAATTGGAACTAATCCAAATATCGAAACGTCTACGCTATTTGTGTTTCTTTGAGAATAAATTTGGTAAAACATCCCAATGACTGCGTGCGACTGCGGTTCTAGCAAATACTCGGGGTTTGCGTTCGTCTTTTCTTTATAAAACTTAAAACTTTTATCTCGGTTTTAAAACGTATTTACAGCTTTTCGACAATTTGTTCGCATTGGACTTTTCAATTTTATTTAAACTGCGGAATATGCGAGCTGTTAAAATATTGTCTAATAATTATTGTAGAACACTCTGTATACTTTATATTATAATAGAGCAAAGTCGATCTAACAAAGTTCGCAAAACATGATCGCAGCACGCAATCAATTTTCAAGTCTTATTTCTAGGATGCAGCCGGCTCTTCCGTCCCGTCAGATTTATATCGCGAAAAACGTATATAGTCTGCAAATTCATATCGACTTACTGCTTTTATGCGCATGTTGCAACATAGCAAACGTTGTACACTTATAAGAATAAGGTCTACGAACGTAATTGCCAAAACTGTTCCGTAAAAGGTAGAGACGTGTTTTGTATCGTGATATTTGCTGAAGCGAATTTGAATTTTAACGCTTTTCAATGGTAACCGGTTTTTTTTTTTCTTTTTTTTTTTTCTTTTTTTTTTTTGTGTATGATGTTTGTGTACATGTTACGTGTGTTATCGACACAAATTGGCTTTAATTTATTCCCGTTGCTTCTGTTTTAGCTCAAAAGCGACGATTACACCGCGCGTCATACGAGATATACTTACGTCATTTTTTTTTTTTTTTTTTTTTTTTTTTTTTTTTTTTTTTTTTTTTTCTTCTTCTTAATTTTTTCTCTTTTGCGCGATATTTCAGCTTTTCTTGTGTTTCCGTTGCTTTCTAAGTTGCGACACATTGTCCCGAAAAAGAGTGGACAGAGCGGTGCGTGTGCTGCCCCACGACATGAAGCGTTTGTTGCGCATACATAGAGGCGAGTGATCGGCAGATGTGATTGGAATGGAGTGTGATGTGAGATTCGTAACCATCAGACTCGACACGGTGAGCAACGGAGTTGTCTGTTGCTCGTGCGCCTGCTTCAATTGCTGCTGCTGAGATTGCTGGAGATCGTCGACTGTTCCAGTTGCGCAGTGTGCTGATTGTAGCTGATTTGCGATTGTTCTCGTACCGTGGGGTTGTCGCTGGAGGGGCCGGTCATGCCTGTGCCCTCCTGTTGCTGTTGCTGCTGGCCGCTGTTTAGCGCCAGTCGTTGCATCTGTCGTATTACCGTCGCCGCATGGTACGCTTGCTGCAACCATGACACAAGAGGGAGACATTCCTACGGCGCCTGGTGGGTAAAGACACACAGATAATTAATCGCATGCCAATCAATTGACGATACCAACCTTCCACCTTGATTTGGCAAAGTTCTTTTTTAGTTGTTCCGATACCGTACCGTGAATGTTCTTATTGCTAGCCGCGTTGCCGGAAATCCTGAAAACATCACAAGCAATCACGTTACGGTTCCACGTTTTAGAAAATTATATATACATGATCAGTTAGTCTGTTAGTTGCAAAACTAGATATGTAAGATATAGTTAGTACGAAGTGAAGGAGCATTGAAAGAAAGTGCTTGATGCGTGACAACAACAAGCAATACATGATGCGCACTGTGTGTGTCTCGTTAACGATAAAATATAAAAATTTATAGCAGAACGATTCCGTCATTGACATCTCAAAAGTTAGAGAACATTGCATGATCATTAGGTTATTGAGCATATGTGATCATTATTAATGATCGTGATCATGAATCTTGAATTGATTTTTTTTTCTTTTTTTAACACATAAATGCTTTTAAAAAAATGCATATATTGTTTATCTACTTACTTAATCCGTATATATTTTATTTTATGGACAAATCAGTTCCTGTAATATTCTGTGATGCGACTTTGAGAGCTACAGAGAAGTGTGTCAAAATTTAACACTCCAAATCTTTCTCTTCGCACACATTCGTTACGTTTGTCTAATTCATTTCTTTTCGCTATTGCTTATATTTTTAATTAAAAAAAACAAACATACTTTTTTGTGTTTTAATACACAAAACTTATGCAAATTACATTCTTGAAATTATTTTATTGTTTTTTAATTTTCTGATAAAACTCTAAAACTACTTACCATGGATGTGCGAGGGCCTGTTTGCACGTGTAGCGCTCCTCGACGTTGACGCACATCAATTTGCGAATAAAATCCTTCGCGGAATCACTGATATCGTCCCAGTACGGTGAATCGAATTCAAATTCACCTATAACAATCTGATTAGCTTTTTGCTATAGAGCATACAAATTTCATTACAATTATTTCAACCAGAGCACTCGCACTTTTCGATGTCTTTTTGTTTTTTAATAACAAAATTTGTCGCGACTACGAAACTATGACGTTTTACTGGCACCACCAGTGCCTAGTTTAGTAACAATCGTTTTTGTGATCGGTCACACTTTGACCAATTGATTAATGCGCGATCAATCGATTCCACCAGAGAACCAGTTGTTATTTTACTTTCGATAGATTTGGCTTAAGAGTAAGTAAATCGGGCGAGTGATCTAGTTCAAAAATGCAAAGCAGAAAAAACGTATTGCATACACGTTAATTTTTCCATTCTACTTTATTAAAAAACGTGAAATATTTCTCACAATATTTTTTTAATTTAAAACACACAAAATCTCAAAGTTACAGATTAGTCGTGTATTGTTTTTCTTTTTTTTTACACACACGTACGGATTCTAAAAGTAACAACACGCTATGAAACAAAAGAAAACCGCATGATTCCATTACCTTTCAAAATTTGTGCAAAGAGATTGGCGTCACTTTCGTCATAGAACGGCGGATATCCGCACAAGAGAATGTACGAAATGACCCCTATGCTCCAAACGTCCACCGCTTTGCCGTACGGTTTCTGCGCCAGAACTTCGGGCGCTGCGGAACAGAGCAGTTTCACAAACGTTTGATCGTCGATGCTTGAAAAATTATTACCGTCTCCTCTTTTTCTCTTTTTTCCCACTAAAAAAAAAAAAACCCACCGACATATCCCGGCGTGCCGCAGGCGGTTGCCATGATTCCGGAATCTTCCATCTTCGATAGGCCAAAGTCGCTGATCATAATTTTGCTGTCCTCGTCCGGACTGTAGTACAACAGATTCTCCGGCTTCAGATCCCTGTGGACAACACCTTGGTCGTGCATGTAACCGACCGCCTCGAGCACTTGTCTTATTAAGCCGGACGCATCCTTCTCTGTGTACGAGCCTTTCTCGACAATTCTGTCGAACAACTCCCCACCGGTAACTCTAATGCAATGCAAAATGATTCACGTTGAATGTCTCGAGCGTCTCTCTGTCTGTCTGATACCACCGTAATTAATTACATGTATTATACTCACAACTCCATAACTAAGTACACCTTGTGCTTATCCTCAAATGTCTCTAGCAATTGGACAATATTGGGGTGAGTTAGCCTGGAACAATATTCGTGAGTTTTTCCTATATTTAAAACTATCGCACATGTGTAAAATAAAATAAAAAAATTGATTTGATGATTTTTAATATGTATACTAACAAATGATCACCTAACTGTATATATCTTGACTGCACAAGTAAAATTTTATTATTGTTCAAAGATAATTTTTCAGATAGATAAGTAAATCAGAATTTTCACGAAAGAGAGAGAAAGAGAATTTTGAGAAAAATCTGTCACAATATTTAGATTTTTGGAAGGATCTTTGTTCAAAATTTAATTAACTCGCACGTAAAGTTCTTGATTCTCTATTGTCGCATATTACAATGTTAGCTTTTAGGTATAGATAGGTATAAAAGAAATATATGTATACATACATATACAATAGCATTGAATATGTAATCGCAGTTAAGTTAATTTTTTACACGTTTTACTTAATTACAAATTAATATTCATATGGTTCACGTTGGGGCTCAACTATTCAATCACAATATAACAAAGCAATCATAAATAATACATTAACAATACATAAATGACATTAAAACGGCAATGCAAGATTAGCTCAATTCTGGCTGCAGCTACATAATATATTACTTAGAACATGCTTTATAAATTGTTGCACTGGCTACAGTTATATATATAATATATATATTATATAATTTTTTTTGTTTACCTCGCACACAGGTTAAGTGAATTAAACAATTATATTCACACAGAATAGCCATGTACAAGAAAATTGGTTTTTTTTTAGTAGCAACAAAGCAATATCAATCAAATATTTATATACAAAGATCTGCGAAAGATAGAAGAAATTACTTTCATCAACACCTTCCCCCATAATAAAAATCATTTATTAAATATAAGAAACAGAAGTAAGTGGTTTTCCATGTTCTTATTATCTCTCGCGATAACTTTATATAACAAGTAACTTTTCTTTTCTTCTTTTCTTTTTTTTTTTTTACTTTTTATCCTAAATCATTTTCTTGTACGTACTTAACCCTGAATTGTTTCTTTTAATATCTTTTGTGCTAGTTTTTGCGCTGCATTTTGCAAAAAAAAAAAAAAAAACTGTGGTGGTCACTAAACAGTCAGATCGTCATAACAAATGAGATTCGCTGCAACGTAATTGATTAAATCTGTTGCAACAGCAACTAAAAATACTAGAGCAACATCGTGTCGAAGAAGTCATAATGACGTGAATGTGTTGAAGGATTTTTCTCGTGGATGACATATGAGTGTGAAATACTTTTTTGTGGATATTATTAAGGCAATTTTTGCCATTATCACTTGCTTTTGTGCGAAACTTAAAAAAAAAATATACACAAATATCACGTAAAAGAAAAAGATATGTAACAAAATAAATGATAAATAAACAAAGTAAATGTATAATTTTTTCTTTATTTTTTGTGTCACTATTGATTGCTACAGAATAAACAACAAACTTTTTTTTTAAAAAAAAAAAAAAAAAAAAAAAAACAAATCGATCGATATTTTAATACATATAATCATTCGCTGAAATAACTTCTCTGTTTCCGTTAGTTTTTACAATAAAACATAATTCAAAAAATATTTTATGACACGTAAAAAAAGCCAATTTTGATAAAATTAAAATTTATAACGGTATAAAATTTGTAAACATGTCACTTGACACACAGATTTATTATACTATTTTATTTGAAAACAAAGGTAATAAAACTTAAGCGTAATCAAAACAAATTGTACATACATATATAGTATATGTCTGCGATAAACGTTTTTCATAAATTGCACTTGTCATGCCGGTAACATTAACAATATTTTGTTATCGATATCGCGCCATAAGCGCTCTGTCACTTTATTAATTCTGAATGGTTTTATCGGACTTGTGTGTGCCGATACAAGATAATTATGTCTCGAGAATTTTATCACATAAATCAGACTTCCTCTATTTTCTGTGTGAAGAGTACATGTAGTGTAATATTTTATATCTAACGGC
Organism: Pseudomyrmex pallidus; assembly: GCA_014825455.1. Taxonomy (NCBI): domain Eukaryota; kingdom Metazoa; phylum Arthropoda; class Insecta; order Hymenoptera; family Formicidae; genus Pseudomyrmex; species Pseudomyrmex pallidus. The sequence goes on along the minus strand of QVNV01014214.1, from coordinate 3,013 downwards.
TGTCGTCAATTTCACTTTCACATAATTTATCGCGTTCCCGTCCTCAGGTGTGTATATAGTTTCAAAAAAAATAACGCTCAAATATATCTTTCCCATCCACTTCGCTTGACAAAAGGTGTCGGATGACAAAAAAAAAAAAAAAAGTGTTAACACTTAACCGATTGATCGCCCCAACATAAACGGTTCGCTAATTAGCGCTTATTAACCAAGAGGTCTAGTGATCAATTATTTTTGCTATCAACGTTTACCGAACCGGAAGCCTATTAATCGGCTTAGCGGTTATTTAAATCAGAAAGCCCGTCGCGCAATTTAAATTTACAAATTAATAATATTAGCACAAGACTTGTAACTTTTACACTTGCGCTCTTTTAATTGCACAGTTTTTTTATAATACAAATACTCTTTTTTATATATTTATAAATTTTTATATATTTATAAATTCAATACAACAGCGAGATTTCATACGGCCGATAATATTGTCAATATTAAAAAAATATATTTGAATATTATATTGATCGCACAAAGTCGAAAATATGTTTTCTTGATTTATTTACAACTCGGCGATAATTACCATGTTCTTTAATAACATTATCGCGGTATCAACTGATATTGATGATTGACGCTGACAATATTATTGACAGTGTAAGGTCTCCACAAAGCAAGATGTTATCCGTACAAATAAAATACAATAAATATTAAATATGACTTACGCTTATTACAATAATAACTCTTGTACCGTTATTCATTAATAACATTCACATAAAAATGTATGCAAAAAACGTACGCGGACCTCAGATCAGTTAAGTGTTAAGTTATCAAAAACTGTAAGTCTCAATGCTACACGCTATGATAAATGTGTGCAGATCGTGCATCTTGTGTGTATGTGTGTTATATATAATTTATAATCTGAAAAATACATACATACATATATATATATATAAATATATATATAATATGTATATATATATTATATGGCATTGTCAAGTGATACAGAATATTGAGAGTGGTACAGGTAGTTGGTACCCATGCTTTAGGGCCCAGACTTACCATCTCTTCTCGCCACTACTATCCGACTTGAGCGATCCACTCTGTGGTGTCGCACTTTCACTGAACCTACGAAGTATAATAAAAATACCATACACAATTACGTAATACACATCGACAAAAACTGGTCACGATCACTCATGGTAATTTGGTTTTTTTTTTTTTGTTTTTTGTTTTTTACACTGCTTTATTTACAACACTCTTCCCGGCTCGACCGGTGTTTTTCTTCTTATGATGATGCAAGAAATGGATTTGTATAATAAATTGTCACAAAACAATAATCCAAAGTGTAATTAGTAATACATCGCGGTATTATGTGGGGGGGAAGACTAGCACGCGCGCGCGCGCGCGCGCGCGTGTGTGTGTGTATCACCGATATAAATTGATATCCAAGATACAATACGAGTCACATACAAAATGTAATAAAACAAATGTAATTCCCGACAAAATGTGACAATTGATATTACTGAAGTCCCATAAATATGTGCATGCATGACGTTACGGCAGTATTTAAAAGAGATATTTCAAAACTATTGTTTATATATATTTTACTGAACATACGTGTGCATGTGTGTGAGTGTATAAGTTAAACATGTACAATCATTTGATACTCGTATCGCATACAATTACTTGATTAAAAATATTAATTACCGTTACATATGTTTCGCGATTTTGCGTGCAAGAGTAATTAACATGATGCGTGAGGAGAAAACGAGTTTTTAATTTAAAGCACCGAGCAATATACACACGCGCGCGCGCGCGTACATGTATGTGTGTTGTAGCACCTTGCGGTGAGGAATAAATGATAATGTAATGATACAACAGAAGCATCGAGATTGCGTTTCGTTAACTCCATCTTGGAGATACTTGGAGATGCAATTAATATTTTTTACAGCATGATACAACAGAGAAGCATCGAGATTGTGTTTCGTTAACTCCATCTGATTTTCATCTTACTTGGCGCACATAAAAGTTACAACGAAATTGACTACGCGTATAGAGTTCAATGCAATACCGAAAAAGTTTTTATCATTTTAATGTACGTGAGCCAGTGTTATTCAAAAAAATATTGTACACTGTGAATAATGTATGCGAAAGAAACAAAAAAACAACCGAAGAAAACAAATTTGAATCTGTGTGTGTATGTTCGAAGATATCGGGACGCCACATGTGGTTTTTACACATACGAGAGAGACATACATTATTTCCGCACACACATTAAAAAGTGTAAGAGAAACACAGACGACAGCCATCAGAGTTCACTTTAAATGCCATATCATACAGCGCGCGTTCTTCCGAAAAGGAAAAAGAAATATTCTGGGAATAATTTACACGTGAGCAGAAATTAACAGCACTGTTTAATTACATGTAAGGAATATCTGAGAGAAAGAGAAAGAGAGAAAGAGAAAGCGTAATGACGAATTAATCTTATGAGAAAAGTATATATATAGGTATACGTAATACACACATGTATATACTCGTCTCACAACGATACACAATCAAGCAGTTGTCGAAACAGGGAGTTAATGGGTTTTTTTTTGTTTTGAAAAAACAACGCAACAATTCCACAAGACAGAAGTCGACTTACTTTTCTCACCTCCCCTCGTGTGTAATGGCACATGACACACAAATATCTGAACGGATGAGTTTATCTGATATATATATGTATATACGCAAAAGCAAAAGAGAGATAGAACGTGAGATACTCAAAGAAGAACAATAATATGATTCTCTCTTACATGTGAAGCAATTGTTAAAAGCATGCATTTGTAATAGGGGAAACTACCCAAGTTCCACAGTTAAGCGATAAGACAGAACTAAAGTACTTTGAAAAAAAATTCTGGACATGGCAAATTCTGAACACACGGTCCGTATATATAGATATACAGTAGTGCACGCTTTATTGTCGCGGAGTCGGGACCGCGATGCGTCAGTTATCCGTGGAGGTAGGTGTTCTGAGAATTGTTCG